>JARFJB010002114.1:1120000-1140000 GCA_036346205.1 Vesta saturnalis
ATAAAAATAAAAATAAAAATAATAATAATAATAATATCAATAATAGGTCAGTCAAATCGCTATTTGGATTAATTGGAGATGTCAATAGTATCAAAAAGGTAAAAGGAAAGCTGTTAATAGAATGCAAATCAAAACTACAATCAAATAAATTGTTAAATCATCCTACTTTAAACCAATGCAAGGGAGTTATCTACTGCCCTGACTTATTAAATTGTACTCTAGAGGAAATAAAAGAAGGCCTCTGCCACGAATTCGTCATAGATGTGAAAAGTATAAAAACTAAAAAGGAAGGAGAATGGGTGGATACTCCAAACCACATTCTCACATTTGGAAGGGATACTCTGCCTAGGTGTATTAAAGCAGCAATGTATCCAGCAATGTATCCCCTAAAAGTCAGGCCGTATATACCAGCACCACTCAGGTGTTACAACTGTCAGAAGTTTGGGCATTCCGCACAGATATGCAAAAATTCTAAAATATGCGTATGTGGTAAATCCTCACATGATGGCACAATATGTGAAAATCCAAAGCAATGCCCAAATTGCAAAGGAGACCATCTAGCTGTTTGGAAAGGGTGTCCTGAATATAAAAAAGAATATAGAATCAAAGAAATAATGGTTCTAAACAAAATAACTTACCCGCAAGCTAAACAGATGGAGGGATCAGCTGTTACCAGTCAAGCAACTTTCGCTCAAGTAACAGCTGCCTCTAAGGGTGATGTTGCACTACTCAGCATAATTCCTGAAATTAGAAAAATAATTAAGGAAGAAGTGACCTTGATTAGTAAAAATATAAATAACCCAACTCAAAGCAATCTTGAAAAAGCTGAGATAACACAGAAAATGATCGCGTTCCCATAAGGAAATGGTTGTTAAAACGTGCAGATTGGCCAACATTCAAAGCAAATATTCCTCCGATAAACAAACACCAAGAAACAAATTCTCTGGTAAATAGCATCACATCGTCGATTATAGAAGCAGCTGAAAAATGTATACCGCAAAACAATAAATACCCACAGAAACGTGCGGTTCCTTGGTGGAATGGAGAAATTTCAGATGCAATAAAAAATAGAAAAAAGGAACTTCAAAGGTTCATCAAGAATCCAACTACAGAAAATTTAATAAAATTTAAAAAGTCAAGAGCAATAGCGCGCCGTCTAATACTAGATGAAAAACGAAAATCTTGGCAAAATTACGTGTCGGGCCTGAATACCAGAACCACTAGCACAGAAATATGGACTAAAATCAAATCGGTGTCCGGAAAAAACTCTAACAATGTTCAAATTATTTTAGAAGATAACGGAAAACTAGTTACCGGTCCAAAGGGCGTATCAGAAAAAATTTCACAGTATCTTGAAGAAGTCAGCAGTTCAAATCAATATACCTCTGAATTTAAACAAAGGATGATTAGTAGACAAACCTCTTTTGACTACTTTGAACATAACGAAAGTGACTATAATTCAGAGTTTACAGTAGACGAATTAGACAACGCGTTAAAATGTGTAAAGGACACCTCGCCTGGTATCGACAAAATCACGTACTCCATGTTAAAAAATTTACCTTTTACTGGAACCATGGATCTGATTTACATTTTTAACAAATTATGGTCAGAAGGGGAATATCCCTTAGGATGGAAAACATCAATAATAATCCCCATCCTAAAACCCAATAAAAATAAACTTAGTGTTGCTAGCTATAGACCAATATCACTCACTAGCTGTATAAGTAAAATACTTGAGAGAATGATTAATAAAAGGTTAATAAAATACTTAGAAGACAATAAAATTATTAACAAATATCAAGCAGGTTTCAGAAAAAGTTATTCGACAAGAGATAACATAATTCTCCTCTCCTCAGCAACACAGGAAACATTCAACAAAAGGGAACACGGCACCGTTGTCTTTTTTGATCTAGAAAAAGCATACGATACAGTATGGCGATATGCTGTACTGCAAAAGATCCATCGTTGGGGGATAAGAGGAAAAATGTTTAACTTTATAAAATCCTTTTTAACTGAACGATATTTCCAAGTCAGAGTAGAAAATCATTTATCTACCAAACATCTTCTCGAAAATGGAATACCCCAAGGGTCACCAATCAGTGTAACCTTGTTCATTATAGCAGTAAATGAACTAACGAAATCACTACATGAGAAAATAGTCCGATGCATGTATGTGGATGACTTAGCCTTATACACATGATCAAAAGGTGATATGACACACAATAAACCTATGCAAACCGCAATAAACGTATTATTCAATGAGACAGAAAGTGTAGGATTTCGTTTTTCTCCAACGAAGACTGTGTGCGTACATTTCTGTAAACTGCGACACCCGCATCGTCCCCCAAACCTTTTTCTGAGAGGAAATAAAATCACGTGTGTTACTAATTACCAATTCCTAGGAGTAACACTTGATAGTACACTCATATGGAAGTGTCATGTCGACAATGTGGCAACAAAAGCTCGAAAAAGGTTGAACATAATAAAATTTCTCTCAAACTCAAAATGGGGGGCCGATAGGGAAATTCTCATACGGGTATATAACGCTCTAATATTAAATCTATTCGACTATGGATCCACAGCGTATGGAACCGCTGCGTATTCCAACCTCAAAGCGTTGGATGTTATACAAAATGTATGCTTACGATATGCGATTGGGGCATATCAAACAAGCCCAAGTAGTAGTTTACACGTAGAATCAGGCATACTACCGCTAAGATTTAGAAGAATGTGGCTACTATTAAAATATGCTATGAAAATAATAAATCTCCCTAACCACTTTATATACCAAATATTCTTCGAAAACGAAAGTGTAAAACCGGATGCAAAACCGAGTAGTACTGGAGTTATCGTGGATACTAACATACACACACACACACACGCACGCACGCACCCACGCACGTACGCACGCTCGCACGCACGCACGAAGGCACCCACGCACACACGCACGCACACATGCATGCATGCACGCACGCTCGCACGCACGCGCGATGCACGCACGTACGGACGCACGCCCGCACGCGCGCGCACACGCACATGCACACGCACGCGCACACGCACACGCACACGCACACGCACACGTACACGCACGCACGCACGCACGCACACACGCACGCACACATGCATGCATGCACGCACGCTCGCACGCACGCGCGAATGCACGCACATACGGACGCACGCCCGCACGCGCGCGCACACGCACACGCACACGCACGCACGCACGCACGCACGCACGCACTCACGCACGCACGCACGCACGCACGCACGCACGCACGCACGCGCCCGCGTAGTAGGCTGAAAGACGTCTACAGAAGCTTCACCTAAAATATCCACCAGAAACAGATGAAGCAGAAATTAAAAATATAGTGTGACATGAATGGGAAAAAGAATGGGCAACAGAAAATAGACTCTTGAAGTTACATACACCAACACCCAAGAAAAGAAAGAGTTTTCCACAACTGACGAGAAAGGAGAGTGTAGTTTTAACACGAATAAGAATAGGACACACGCAATTAACCCATTCATACATATTAAACGCTAAACCACAACCAAGATGTACATATTGCAATGGAAAACTTACTGTACAACACATCCTCGAGTCTTGTAAAGATCTAAAAGCTACCAGAGAACGGTTAGGCATCGATAATGGAATATAGATAGACCTCAGAATAGAAAAAGCTAAAATTACCAAAGTATTACAGTATTTGAAAGAAATAGGAATATTCAACAAAATATAGAATCCACAAAATATCGTATACACCAGTAGCGTAGGAAAAGGCTAATAACCTTGCAGTTACAGCCAAAAAAAAAAAAAATAAAAAAAATAATAATAATAATAATAATAATTTATTTATTTATTTCAATATCACATATACAGTTATCGGTCCTGATAAGTGAGAGACTTATCAGCAGGTTCCGAGTTAAATTATATATATATATATATATATATATATATATATATATATATATATATATATACACACATATAGATACACAATCCATTATAAAAAATAATTGAAGTTATATATAGCGCTCTGTGGTTGCCTGCAATCATTGTTATTGAAAATGAAGTAAATTAACAAAAAAATTATCAGTGATGTAGAAAATGTACACGAACAAAAATATATATACATAATACTAAAATAATAAGTAAAACTAACATAATATTCATACAACTTATAAACTATTTTTCAACCATACCTTGAGTTCGTTTTTACAAGTAGATTTAGACATATTTTTACAATTAAATGGCATTTCATTAAGTAATTTTGGAATTGTACATTTTAACGTACGTTTGCCATATTTGTTATACGAAAGTGGAACTACATATCTGTAATGACGTGTATATGGGTATGTTCCGTGGTTGTCTGATAAAGTTCATTATTATAGTTATCTAAAATATTGTAATACTTATAAAAAGCTATAGGAGTAAGAGTGTCTACAATGTTTAATAATTTGTGTTTGTGCTTGCTCATCAGCTATCGTTTTTAAGACTTTTATCTGTAACTTGTTTATTTCTTCGATATGTGTTAATTCTGCACACCCTCAGTTGCGGATGCCGTATCTGACTATTGATTCAAATAAAGCCTTGTATATAGCTACCTACAACTTTTTGCTGGTATATCTTTTTAAGTCATACAAGGATCCGCTAATCTTTTTTAATTTACCGAAAATATAATTAATGTGTGCATGATATTTTAAGTTACAGTCAATTTTTATACCTAGGTACATCGTGTTATAAACCTGTTCAATTACGGAACAGTTACATTGCGTCTTTGTGCCAAGCTTAATTCTTAAAGAATTAAGTATGTACATTTGGGGGCTTCTGAATAACATAGAAACTGTCTTTGTTGTGTTAATATATAAATTTCTCCCGTGTAACCACTTAAGAATTCGGTTTATATCACTTTGCATATTGATTTCACAAGTTTGTGGATTTTTATGACTACTTAACACTATCGCGTCGTCAGCGTACATAAATAGACTACACGTTCTTAATTCACTAAATAAATCGTTTACATATAAAAGAAACAGAATGGGTCCTAATTTACTGCCCTGGGGGACACCGACTGAACACGTTTTCATTTCACTTATAATATTACTAACTTTCACTACAAACTGTCTTTTCTAAATAGCACTTAAACCATTGTAGTTCTTTACCTACTATTCCATATTTTTCTAGGCACTTAATTAGTATTTTATGATCCACTGTATCGAAAGCCTTTGTAAAGTCAATGAATACTCCAATTACGTAATTCCCTTTGTCCAAATTCGAATTAATGTAATCATTAAACTTGCTTAGCAGTTGTTCGGTGTTCTTTCCTTCCTGAAATCCATACTGGTCCTTGTTAATAATATCATTGTCCTTTAAATAGTTCTTCAAATGTCTAGCCACATAAATTTCTATTACTTTTTCAACTGCTGATAAAATGCATATGGGTCTGTAATTGTTGTAATCTTTTGCGTTACCCTTTTTAAATATTGGCCTTGTGACACTAATTTTAAGGTTATTTGGAAAAGTTCCCAGTTTCGAAGTTAAATTTATTAGATGGGATAATAGGGGTCCGAATATATGGTCGTTATTTTTTAAATCTACTGCTCTAATGTTGTCATATCCTACTGCTTTATGTAATTTCAAACCTTTTATTTTGTTGTGTATTTGCTTTGTTGTGGAAAAAGGTATGTAGAATCTGCAGTTTGATATTTGGTTTCCAACGTTCACGTTCACCTTATGGCGACATTGTTGCTTCAGACTTTGTATTTATTCTACAAACACATTGGAGAAAGTTTGAACGATGTTTGTCACATTACTGCATTTTCCAAAAGAATTCAGTGTTTGTTCTTCTATATCTTTGTTTTCTTTTCTATGTAAGATATTATTTATCTCATTCCAAATTTTTCTTGGATCTTGTGATCTTTCAATCCTTTGTGACATCGTTTGTTGTTTTTTCTTCCTAATTTCATTATTTAATTCATTTCTGAATTTTTTGTATGTTAATTTATGTAAATTGTTGTTTGGGTTGGACTTCCATCGTTTAAACAGTTTGTCGCGCTCCTTTATATTTCCATATAATTCTGCTGTTAGCCAATCATTGTATTTTCTTGGTTTTTGTTTAATTTTACGTTCTATAACAGATTTATTGTATATTTCTTTCATACTCGTCAACAAAATTAGTTACGAAAATATTTACGTCACGGTTAGTTAACGCATTCCAGTTTTCTTCATGTATTAATTGTGTTAATTTATTGGTACAGATGCTTTTTGTTGTTTGCTGTATTTTATTATGTTTGGCTTCTCCTAGATTTAGTTTTACGCAAATTGGGTAATGATCCGAAATTTTGTGATGTACAACGGCTGAATAGATTACCTTACTACTTGTTCGTACAAATATATGGTCTAGCAATGACCTGACTAAAATACCTTCTCTAATCTCTTCTCTGGTTACTTCGTTTATTGCAGAAATCATCCCTGAGGAGTACAACAGTGTTTCATACTCCGCCCCAATTCTAGTCTCGTTGTCCAATAAGTTAATATTTATATCTCCTACCAGGATGGTGTTATATTCATTTGCGTTTATTAGTGGTTCTAGTTCTATTAAAAAGTTAGAAATATTTGAACTAGGTGGTCGATAAATGAAAATCATATGTAATATCGATTTGGTGTGTGGAAGTCCCTTTTATACATTCACAGTCCTGCGGGTTTGAACCAATTAATTTAAATTCTATTTCTTTTTTATAAAATATGAGTAAACCACCTCCCTTTCTCATACTTCTAAGCTTATATATTGCATTATAATTTTTAATTTTGTAACATTCAATTTCATCTTCAGGCACGTTTACCTCTGAGAGCAATATAATATCAAAATTTTCCATGTCCAATATTACCCTTACTTCATTCCAATGTTTTCTTAATGAACGTACATTAATATGGATGGTGCTTGAAATATTTTTATTTGCGTCATTGCCAAAGTTTTTCCAATCTATTATATTTTCACATATTTTAAGATTAATTTGTGAATTATTAATTTCATTTTCTAACCAATTCATGAAATTGTAGAGTGTGTGTATGTTTATAGTGTAATTGTATAAATTCTAGATATTTATAATTCAATGTATTTAAAACTGTTTTGTAAACAGAATTTCGTTATCCATTTTTATTCTGTATAGTATGATAGTAATAGTTTAGTAACCTGTACATTATCTTCAAATAGAAACGAAACTTAAAATAACTTTCTGACATTTTAACAAAGATTTTATTCAAGTGATTATCTATATGATAAATTTTTGTAAATATGTCATCCAATTAACGCTACACACTTTGTCATCTGTTTTTCTTATCATTATCCTACCGTTCCTAACCCAGGCGTACTTATAATGATACATTTTAGCTCTTAATTTTGTTTCCCTTAGTATGGTCCTGTTATGAAATGTAAGATGTTCCGTTAACATAAACTTTTTTCCTGGTCTTTTTTTCAGATCCAGTTAAATTTTTCCACCACGTTCTTCCTTTAATAAGAAATTCTCTTTTACAGTCTTCCGTTTTTAGCTTACTATTAATACTGGTCCATTCTTTAATTTAATTTGAGTTACTACTTTAGGAACTACTGTTTCAAACCCAATTTCAGATGCGAATTCTTAAAAATTCTCTAAAGGAGTTTTATTATCATTGCTACTTACTCCATGGATTTCAATATATTTTCTTTTAGTGTGTTGCTCAATTTTGTTGACACGTACGTTGAATCCCGATATTTCTGCATCTTTAGATTCTACCACCAGTTTCAGAGATTTAATTTTTTCTTGCAGAGCTTGGTTTTGTTTCATACAATTATCGAATCGAGATGTCAATTGTCAAACTTATCTGACATAAATTGAATCGATTCTAGTGCCTTATGCATTTTCGATATTTCCTCTGGTAAGACTTCGCTGTCACTAACATTATTCCGTTCTGCAATGTTATTTTTTTATCATCCCGACATCTATTGCATCTCCAACTCTGCTTTGCCGATCGTGATTTTCCCCTAAAAGTTGGTTCGGAAATTGAGCACGTGAAATGATAGTTATTGTAACATCCATGACAATAGACTTCTTCTGATATCATATCACTGCTACAATGATTGCACTTCATTTTTATTAGGTAACTTTATTAAGCATTCAATTAAATTAAATATTCGCTTGTTTAGTTACTATTTTTTACAGTAAATGCAATTATATCACAATAG
This sequence comes from Vesta saturnalis, assembly GCA_036346205.1. NCBI lineage: Eukaryota > Metazoa > Arthropoda > Insecta > Coleoptera > Lampyridae > Vesta > Vesta saturnalis. The sequence continues at coordinate 1,128,220 of JARFJB010002114.1, forward strand.
CGATTTAAAAGCACGTCTAACAGACACGAGCGCTAATAATAATAATAATAATAATAATTAATTATCAATTCAGCTTCCAATCCGCAAATGTCTATATGTAGACGACTTAATAATTTTTTATGAAAACCACTCAATGGAAAATATACAAATAAACCTAAATAAAGCTGTCTCCGAAATAGAAAGAGAAGCAGAAGAAATGGGATTGCAACTATCTGAAAGCAAAACATCTACAATTCACTTTTGTAGACTAAGACACTAACATGATGAACCACAAATAATTTTAAAAGGTTCTGCTATCCCATTAGTTCAAAATTTGAAAATACTAGGAATTATTCTGGACACAAAACTATATTTTAAAGAACACCTTAAATATATTGTGAACAAGTGCAAACAAAGATTAGACTTTATAAGGTGTATGAGTAACATAAACTGGGGCTCAGATAGGCAGGTGTTAATACAACTATATAAGGCTTGTGTATTGTCTATAATAGATTACGGTAGTATCATTTACTCATCCGCAAGACCAACACCTTTGCAACAACTAGATCGTATCCATACACAAGGAATTAGGATGGCCATTGGAGCTTTCCCAATGAGCCCTCTACTCTCGATTTTTGAAGATGAGGGAATTCCACCGTTGATTACTAGGCGACAAACCCAATTGTGCAACTATATCGTCAAAATAATTGCATCGCCAAAGAGTCTCAACCATGAAACAATAAATGACAAACAAATTATAAACGAATTCAAAAAACGACAGACTGTGAGTAGACCCGCAATTGTTAGAGGCTTAGAACTAATTTCCGATTTAGAAATTGAGATACCTGCACTCTTTACATGCACAGAACCTAAAATACCACCTTGGATAAACTTAAGAACAAAATACATTCTACAACTTACAAAAATGAAAAAAGAAACAACCCTACCTGCGCAATACCAAATACATACAAGAAGAATAATGCAAATGCATCCACAGGCTAAAATAATTTACACAGACGGGGCCAAGACACTAACAGGAACTGGAAGCGCCATAGATTTTGACAGAGAATGCCACAATTGGTCACATAACCACATAAGCGGCATACAAACTGTCGAATTATATGCCATCTGGTAATCCTTACTATTATGCATATACGACGCAAACAAAGAGTATATCATTTGCAGTGATTCGTTATGTTCAATACTAACTATTCAAAATCAAACCAACGAAAAACATACCTTACTGAATATAATCAGAGACCAGCTTTACTACCTAGAAACTAATGCAATGAAGAACATATATCTAATGTGGGTACCGGGGCATGTTGGCATTCACGGAAACACATGCGCTGATACATCAGCAAAACAGGCCGCAAATCTTCCTACAATAGACGAAAAGAGCACCATGCCAAACGATTTAAAGACATTTATAAAAAATAAAATTGGACTACAATGGCATGACTCGTGGGAGAAGAAAAATGTTGCATTAAACCAACAAAGGACGCGACTGCCTACCTGGCAAAAAACATTTAACCTAACTAGAAAAGAAGAAGTTATTATGACGAGACTTCGAATTGGGCATAGAAGCATTACACACTTACACCTACTAGGAAAATCTCTACGAGAAATATGCAGACACTGTAACAAGAACGTAACATTACAACATATATTCATCGACTGCCCACTGTATCACGAAACTAGAGAACGTTTGCTACTGAATAACCAATTAGAATATATCCATTTGTCGTCGTCTCTTTGGTCGTCTTGGTCCAATGTCATTTGTTTCATGTCTTGGAGACCTGACTCCGTTAACGAAGGCGTAATCCAAGGTGCCACACGTACCGTGCCGAGGGATGAATGGCCATACGTTAGTTGGTCTCGAACGGTGTCTGTTGGGTACCTGGCGTTCACCAACAGTATTTTTCGCCTTCTCGTGGTAACCCGGCTCTGCTGCGAGTGACCTTTATTTCCGAGGATTTCGTGGGAACAATATGGAGTCCAAAAATTTAAACAAACCAGAGTTATCCAACTCTCAAATAATGAATGTGGAAGGAGTACCACTCAATACTTCGAAAAAGGGTCATTCCAGGCCCTTGTCAACAATTTCATTGAGGAGTGCATTAGTGCCTCAGTTTTGGATTGTTGTTAGGGAACAAGGCAACTTTGAAAATGTAAGCCCTTTCCTTATATCTAACTTACTCAACGGTGCGATCGTAGAACCAAAAATGATTAAAAAGTTAAAGATGGATTATTGCTAGAGACGGTATCTGCTAAACAAGCTAGGAAGCTATCTGAAATCAATAAACTTGGAGATTTCGTTGTCAGTGTAAAGCCTCACTCCACTCTTAATTACTCTAAGGGAGTAATCACTTGCAAAGATTTAAATTATGATAGTATAACTGAAATAGAAGATGGTTTAAAATCTGAGGGAGTTATAAACGTTAGGCAAATTAGTATAGTTAAAGACGGAATTACTGTAAACACGTCTAGGTATGTACTTTCGTTCGATAGACCTAAACTGCCCACTCTAATCAAAGCTGCCATTCATATGCTTCCTGTCCGTCCTTACATTCCAGCTCCACTAAGATGTAGAAATTACAAAAAGTTTGGACAATTTGCTCAATCACAATATGTAAATGTGGACTACCAATGCACGAAGCACCTTGCACTACAGGCACCGCATGTATTAACTGTGGGGAAGAACATAACTCCCTTTCTAAATCATGCTATAAATACAAAGAAGAAGTCGCAATTCAGACAATTAAGGTTACTGAAAAACTAAGTTGTGCTGAAGCTAAGAAAAAATCAGTCAATCGATCAAAACGCCTAAACCAGGTCTTACTTAAGTAGAGGCAGCAGCGAAATCTAAACCATCAGGCGAAGTAAAAGAAATAGTAGCTGCGTTGATTCCCGAGCTGAAAGGACTAATCAAAAACATTGTGCAGGGAAGTCTTGCGGAGGTAAAAAAACGAAAATACTGAAGCGCAAAAAATCAATAACACTTTTTCAATTCCGGCTGAAAGCTTGGTCTTATATGATAAAAGAAAAAGATCAACAATAAACAATGAAACGGAATCTGTAGATGAAGAATCTGAGTCAAGTCAAACTACAGATTCAGAAAAGAAGAAAACAAGAAAACCTGGATGGCAAAAAGGAAGGTCCAGGAAGACCTTATCCTAACAAGACAAACTGTGATAAACAATATCTGATAAACAATCTGTGATAAACAATCTGTGATAAAAAATCTGTGATATTTTTACACTATTTATTTAACGTTTTTATTTTTATTTGTTCTAGTCAATTATATTTGTTTACATATCTTGTTATATTTATCTACGTGACATTTATTTTACTACTTGTCTGATATTGTCCTATTTATTTATTCGTTACTTGTTACCAATTGTTTGTATTTACAAAAAAAAAAAAAAAACTATTATTATTATACATTCCGTAATGACGTGTGAAAACATTTTACAATGGAATTGTAACGGTATGAGAAAGCATTATTGTGAATTAAAGCTCTTAATCAATAAATACAAACCTTTCTGCATGTGCATTCAAGAAACACATCTAAAAGAAAATGAAAAATTTGCACTACGAGGGTACATATCATTTATCAAAAATTTCTCAAGAAACACAAGAGCAAGTGGAGGAGTCATCATATATGTCAAAAATAACATTTATGATAAAGAGATACATATCAATAGCAAACTTCAGTGCATATCCGTTCAAATTGAAATACCATTCAAGGCTACAATATGTAACGTATATGTGTCTGAATTCAACTGGAACCTAAACGACATTGAAACCCTACTAGCACGACTTCCACCACCTGTGATATTCTTGGGCGATTTTAATGCGCATTCTCTTACACGGGGCTCCACAAAAACGGACGTACGCGGACGAGTAATAGAATAGCTGATTGATAATTCTGACAATGTATTGTAAATCCGGGGTAAACCCACTCATTTTAATGCTACGTCAGGTACATTCTCAGCTATAGATCTAACAATTGCTTCTCCAAGTTTATCAGTCAAACTAACCTGGGAAACACATGATGAATATTGCAGTAGTGACCACTGCCCAATAGTATTATATACCACAACACCTAGAATAGAATACTCTACCACAAAAAAGTGGATAATGAAAGCAGCTAATTGGGATGTATATCAACAAGGTTTTGAAACATTCACAGATAATTCCTCACTAGAAATAGAAGAAAGGGTTGACAACCTAACAAGAAAAATAATAGGGGTAGCTGACGGAACTATTCCGCAATCAAGTGGTACAATGAAATCACATAGGATTGCGTGGTGGTATGATGAAGTTAAGAATGCAATCAGCGATAAAAAGAAAGCATTAACCATTTCAAAAGATATCCTACCCGAGATAACTTAATAGCTTTCAAAAGGTATCGTGCTCGAGCAAGACAAACAATATTGAAAAAAAAAGGAAATATTCTGGGAAAGATATGTAAGCTCAATAACCAACAAAACACCAGCCAGTATGGTATGGAAAAAAATTAGGGCGATAGAGGGAAAAACAATAAATATAGGTATCACTTGTCTAATTACAAATAATGATCAAGTAATTGATCAAAAATGCGACATAGCGGAAATGCTAGCTGAAACTTTCGAAAAAGCCAGCTGTACTAGTAACTATGATGTGGATTTTATCACAATAAAAGAACGAGAAGAATACGATATCAACTTTGACACCAATGAACCTTACACATACAATGAACCTTTGACCACTGAAGAACTAGAAAACTCCTTGAAGAAATCATCCAATTCAGCACCTGGGCCAGACGATATTACATACCAAATGCTGTCACGACTACCAAGTAAAATGAAAGCAATATTACTGGACATTTACAATGATATTACAAGTATGGACGATACCCTAGCAAATGGAGACAATCGGTAATAATCCCAATATTAAAACCAGGGAAAGATGCTTCTAAACCTCAGAGTTACCGGCCAATCTCCTTAACATGCACAATGAGTAAGGTACTTGAAAGAATAGTGAACGAAAGACTGGTATGGATAGAACACCACAAAATATTAGCCAAACAACAAACAGGTTTTAGAAAAATGCATTCAACCCTTGACGTACCAGTACATCTAGAGAACTATGTGCAGAATGGATTTTTGGAAAGGATGCACACAGTTGCAATTATTTGTGACATTGAAAAGGTGTTTGACCTAACATGGCGGTTTAAAATATTAAAAACCCTAGACGAATGGAACATTAAAGGCAACTTACCAAGATTCATTAAGCAATTCCTTACAGAACGTACTTTCTGTACTAGAGTCAACACCTTAGAATCTAAAACTCGCAGACTAGAAAACGGAGTCCCTCAGGGATCTGTATTAAGTACTACACTGTTTCTAATAGCTATTAATGCCGTAATAGTTTCTGTACCATCCCCCTCCCAAACGTGCATGTATGCAGACGACCTAATACTTCTCTATCAACACAGCAACATAGAGGTTATCGAACGCACACTACAGCTATTAATCAAATAGTTAGTACTGCCGAATCCAGTGGCTTTCGATTTGCTGCAACGAAAACTAAAGCAATTCACTTCTGTCGGCTAAGGAAAGAACATAGCGACCCAAAACTATACATAAAAAATGCACTAATTGAAATCAAAGAAAGCGTAACAGTTCTTGGTGTTATTTTCGATAAAAAACTGTACTTCAGAGATCACATAAATTACGTTGCAACTAAATGCAAAAAAAGACTAAACTTAATTAAATGCATATCGCATATCAACTGAGGAGCGGATAGAAAGACGCTAATCACTGTGTACAAGGCACTTATGCAGCCTATAATGTATTATGCAAACATAATATATGGATCGACAAGAAAATCAAATTGTTAAGAACTCGACAAAATACACGCCACCGGAATAAGAAGGGCAATTGGCGCTTTTCGTACCAGCCCTCTTATCCATACTCTGTGATGCAGGAATACCACCGTTAGCAATCAGACGTAAAATTTTATTAAACAACTACTTTTCGAAAATTGCATCCCATCCCAACCACATGAACTATGATATATCCACAGAAGAAGCAATAATAAAATACCGAACCAATCCAACAGTTACAAGACCAGCTCATATAAGAATGAAGGAAACAGTCCATCTAACACCGCAATCCTATTTTGAGTGTTCACAACCAGAATACCCTCAGTGGACGCTCCAAAAAGTCAAATGTATTAATCTAATATTAATAGAAATACTACAACTAAGCGTACATATCACATAATGTGCCATGACATTATAAACACATACAGGGACTATCATAAAATATACACTGATGGATCCAAAACAAACAGTGGAGTAGCCAGCTGTGATGCAATTACGAAACATTCAATTTCATTTCCTTTTCGATAGAATAAGTAAAACACATTTAAAAGTTAAACTAGTTAAATTACTTAGTATGCAAATATGCAATAACAATTATTACAATATAAATAGACCAATGTACTAAAGGAATTGTAAAGTCATGCATTCTTATCAACACACTTTTCACTATTATAAATAGAAGTAGCAATATAAAACTAGAACAGATTGTAAACATATAAACTCTTGTCGTTAAGTATATCATTGTTAATGTGTGCAATAAATAATCTCTCTAAAACATGTGAGAATAAATAATAACACCACTCTAACCTTAAACAAACACCAATTGGGGTTAAATACTACAAGCTCTTAATCAATAAATACAAACCTTTCTGCATGTGCATTCAAGAAACACATCTAAAGAAAACGAAAAATTTGCACTACGGGGGTACATATCATTTATCAAAAATTTCTCAGGAAACACAAGAGCAAGTGGAGGAGTCATCATATATGTCAAAAATAACATTTATGATAAAGAGATACATATCAATAGCAAACTTCAGTGCATATACTTTCAAATTGAAATGCCATTCAAGGCTACAATATGTAACGTATATGTGTCTGAATTCAACTGGAACCTAAACTACATTGAAACCCTACTAGCACAACTTTCACCACCTGTGATATTCTTGGTCGATTTTAATACGCGTTCTCTTACATGGGGCTCCACAAAAACGGACGTACGCGGACGAGTAATAGAACAGCTGATTGATAATTCTGACATTGTATTGTTAAACCGGGGTAAAGCCGTCAGTAAAAACTTTAGTACATCTTTCTTTCCTCCAATGACGTCTCGTGACGAAGCTGTAGTAGCTGCTCCTGCTGGAAAAGCCAACCTCATTGTAGTTTACTTTGCATCAAATTCATGTTTCAATGATTCTGGTAAAATCGTGCCGTTGCCAAATCTACCCCATACGCTATTAAACCAATCCACTTTCGTTACAAGCTCCTGAAATCAATCATTAATAAACTTGACTCAAACAAGGCGACTGGTCCGGACGGTATTCCAGCTATCGTCTTTAAGAGATGCTACCCTGAGCTAGTGCCTGTATTGTCCAAACCCATTTCGATCTCCATATCATCTGAAGAGTTTCCCTCATCGTGGAATTGGCAAATGTCCAGCCTACTCCTAAAAAGGGCGACAAAACCGATCCCGCAACCTATCGACCAATAGCTATCACTTCCGTTCTGTCGAAAATCATTGAGAAAGCCATCAACCACCAACTACTTTCGATCCTCAGGTCCAATAAACTCTTAAGCGACCACCAGTATGAGTTTAGACAGAGTCGTTCAACGAGTGATCTTCTTTCATATGTCACCCAACATTGGAATAACACTTTAGAGAGGTCCGGTGAAACAGTCGTAGTAACTTTAGATATTTCAAAAGCTTTTAACCAGGTCTGGCACAAGTGCTTACTTGCCAAGCTCACTTCGTTTGGATTATCCGATACACTCATCAATTGGATATCTATCAAAAGACGTATACGCGTTGTCGTCGATGGCTTCTTTTTGAAAGAAACTACTATTAACGCAGGAGTATCCTAAGGACCAGTGATAGCTCCCACGCTTTTCATGCTGTATATAAATGACCCCATTTCCTCAACAATTAACCCGATCCATTGCTTTGCAGATGACAAAACTCTACATTGTAGTTCTTATCAGTTTCCCACAACAATCAGTCTAGACAGCACGTTAAGGTGAAAATGGCAGGCCTCAATCGACAGTGACTTAGAACGTGTCCTTGAATGGGGAAGAAATAATCTACTCGCGTTCAACGCCGACAAAACGCAGTGTTACCTTGCGCCCGCCAAGAAAGACCGATCATTTCCTGCTATAAATATAAATGGCTTAAAACTCAAATTTTCAGACCCTATTGCTGTATTAGGGAGGTCCGTATCATCGAAACTTTCATGGGTTGTCCATCTTTTGCCAGCCAGCAGAATAGCTGCCCGTAAACTAGGCTTTCGACACAGATCTAAACAGTACTTCATATCGCAACAACTCCTTTTACTGTATAGGGCTCAAATTCGACCTCATCTGAAATACAGTTCTCACCCCTGGGCCAGTGCTCACCAACACGCCCTTGATATGGTAAACCTCATCCAAAAAAGAGCTACAAGGCTTATAAATAGCCTGTATCTGACTACTGAGCTACAGTCTCTTGAGCATAGAACAATAGTTTCGGTTGTTTCCTTATTCAATCGCTACTATCATATCGAGTGTCCCTCCGAAATACACTCCTTAATACCTTCGCAGGCCATTTTCGATAGGAACACTCAGTTTGCCCATTCACACCATAATTACGCACCCAAAGTTCCATCGTCCCACACTAAACGGGCTCAATATATATTTTTCCACACGGAAACCAAATCGTGGAATGCACTACCAAGTGCTTGTATTCCTCCAAACTTTGACTTAAGTCAATCTAATTCATAAACATTTCTAGGCAGCCTAACAATAAACCTAAAAGCTCCCAGTTTTCCCGAGTGCTTTAGCACGTTAGGAAAATCTTAGCCTGTTCGGGAATACTATATGAAACAAAAAATATATCAATTGCTCCGAATATGGGTGTTATATATTTTACATAATCCATATAATGTAAAAATTATGAATAGTCTATAGGAAAATGCAGAAACATAAACTATTCCCTTTTTTCCTTTCAACCTACATACACATGTGTAGGTACATAAGGATATGCAATCGCACTTTTTCTTCCTCTATCTCTAAATCAACTTATCTCATTTCTCAACAAGTTCCGCCAGGACCGGCCATGATGTTTGAATATGTGTGTGCGTGTGTGTGTGTGTGCGCGTGTGTGTGTGAGTGCGTGTGTGTGTATGTTTGTGTATGTGTCTGTGCCTGTGTCTGTGTCTGTGTCTGTGCCAGTGTTTGTGTCTGTGTCCGTGTCTGTGCTTGTGCCTGTGTCTATGTCTGTGTCTGTGTGTGTCTGTGTCTGTGTCTGTGTCTGTGTCTGTGTCTGTGTTTGTGTCTGTGTCTGCGTCTGTGTGTGTGTGTGTGTGTGTGTGTCTGTGTCTGTGTCTGTGTCTGTGTCTGTGTCTGTGTCTGTGTCTGTGTCTGTGTCTGTGTCTGTGTCTGTGTCTGTGTCTGTGTCTGTGCCTGTGTCCTTGTCTGTGTCTGTCTGTCTGTGTCTGTGTCTGTGCCTGTGCCTGTGCCTGTGCCTGTGTCTGTGCCTGTGTCTGTGTCTATGCCTGTGTCTGTGTCTGTGCCTGTGTCTGTGTCTGTGTCTGTGTCTGTGTCTGTGCCTGTGTCTGTGGCAGTGTCTGTGTCTGTGTCTGTCTCTGTCTGTGTCTGTGTCTGAGTCTGTGTCTGTGTCTGTGTCTGTGTCTGTGTCTGTGTCTGTGTCTGTGTCTGTGTCTGTGTATGTGTCTGTGTCTGTGTCTGTGTCTGTGTCTGTGTCTGTGTCTGTGTCTGTGTCTGTGTCTGTGTTTGTGTCTGTGTATGTGTCTGTGTCTATGTCTGTGTCTGTGTCTGTGTCTGTGTCTGTGTCTGTGTCTACGTATGTGTCTGTGTCTGTGCCTGTGTCTGTGTCTGCGTCTGTGTCTGTGACTGTATCTGTGTCTGTGTCTGTGTCTGTGTCTGTGCCTGTGTCAGTGCCTGTGTCTGTGTCAGTGTATGTGTCTGTGTCTGTGTCTGTGTCTGTGTATGTGTCTGTGTCTCTGCCTGTTTCTGTGTCTATGTCTGTGTCTGTGCCTGTGTCGGTGTCTGTGTCTGTGTCTGTGTCTGTGTCTGTGTCTGTGTCTGTACCTGTGTCTGTATCTGTGACTGTGTCTGTGCCTGCGTCTGTAACTGTACCTGTCCGGGTTCCTGTTATGTCCCTGTCCCAGACACTGTTCCTGTACTTGTCCCTGTCCATGACGCTGTCCCTGTCCATGTCGCTGCACATGTCCCGGTTCCTGCCCTATCCCTGTCCCTGCCCCTGTCCCTGTCCCTGTCCCTGCCCTGTCCATGTCCCTTTTCCTGTCCCTGTCCCTGTCCCTGTCTGTCACTGTCCCTGTTCCTGTCCCTGTCCCTGTCCCTGCACCTGTCCTTGTGCCTGTGCCTGCGTCTGTCTCTGTTTATGAGTCTGTGTCTTTGTATGTGTCCGTGTCCGTGACCGTGTCCGTGTCCGTGTCTGTGTCTGTGTCTGTGCCTGTGTCTGTGTCTGTGTATGTGTTTGTGTTTGTTTCTGTCTCTGTCTGTCTCCGTCCCTATGTCTGTGCCTGTGTCTGTGTCTATGTTTGTGTCTGTTTCTGTGACTGTGTCTGTGTCTGTGTCTGTATCTGTGTCTGTGTCTGTGTCTGTGCCTGCGTCTATAACTGTCCCTGCCCGGCTCCTTCTCATGCCCTTTCCCTGACCATGTCCATGTCCCTAACCCTATCCATGTCCCAGTCCCTGTCCGTGTCCTGTCCCTGTCCCTGTCCCTGTCCCTGTCCCTGTCCCTGTCCCTGTCCCTGTCCCTGTCCCTGTCCCTGTCCCTGTCCCTGTCCCTGTCCCTGTCTCTGTCCCTGTCCCTGTCCCTGTCCCTGTCCCTGTCCCTGTCCCTGTCCCTGTCCCTGTCCCTGTCCATGTCCCTGTCCCTGTCCCTGTCCCTGTCCCTGTCCCTGTCCCTGTCCCTGTCCCTGTCCCTGTCCCTGTCCCTGTCCCTGTCCCTGTCCCTGTCCCTGTCCCTGTCCCCGTCCTCGTCCCTGTCCCTGTCCCTGTCCCTGTTCCTGTCCCTGTCCCTGATCCTGTCCTTGCCCCTGTCCCTGGCCCTGTCCCTGTCCCTGTTCCTGTCTCTGTCTTTGTCCCTGTCCCTGTACCTGTCCCCGTCCCTTTCCCTGTACCTGTCCATGTCCCTGTGCTTGTGCCTGTGCCTCTGTCTGTGCCTGTGCCAGCGTCTTTGTCTGTGTCTGTGTCTGTGTCTGTGCCTATGTCTGTGTCTGTGTTTGTGTCTGTGTCTGTGTCTGTGTCTGTGACTGTGTCTGTGTCTGTGTCTGTCTCTGTGTCCGTGTCCGTGTCTGCGTCTGTGTCTGTGTCTGTGTCTATGTCTGTGTCTGTGTCTGTGTATGTGCTTGTCTCTGTCTCTGTCCCTGTGTCTGTGCCTGTGCTTGTGTCTGTGTCTGTGTCTGTCTTTGTGTCTGTGTCTGTGTTTGTGCCTGTGTCTATGTTTTTGTCTGTGTCTGTGTCTGTGTATGTGTATGTGTCTGTGTCTGTGTCTGTGTATGTGTCTGTGTCTGTGTCTGTGTCTGTGTCTGTGTCTGTGTCTGTGTCTGTATCTGTGTCTGTGTGCGTGTGAGTGCGTGTGCGTGTTCGTGTGCGTGTGCGTGTGCGTGCTTGTGCGTGTGCGTGTGTGTGCGTGTGCGTGTGCGTGTGCGTGTGCGTGTGCGTGTGCGTGTGCGTGTGCGTGTGCGTGC
>JARFJB010002114.1:1145000-1230000 GCA_036346205.1 Vesta saturnalis
TTTTTATTTCCATTCCGTTTCACAACTCGACTAGCAACAGTCGTGATGGTAAATCACGGTCGCCACCGTGCAACACTGACGGTTACATCCCAACCCCCACGCTGCCCGCCCAACCGCACCCTCACACACTCGTCTCATCTCCACCATCCTCACGGACACGTTCACGCTCACACTTCTACTCCTCTTTATTTCCACTACCTCTACACATTCCTACATTTCTACATGCTCAACCACCTCCGCAAAACCTACACAGAAACACAAAGCCAACTCCCACACACAATCTCGTCCTGCCACCCACAGCCGCCCAGCCACTTTTACTTGCCGTGATTCATATACCCGCTTATACGACACAACCTAATCCAAAACCTACCTTTTCCCAACCCTCGAGATATTGCATACGTAATATCACCAAGTCCATCACTACCCAGACACTTTATTTAACTCTATAAAATCTTTTAACCTTCACTGTTTGAACTTGTTCAAACGTAACCATACCTGTCTTCTAAAAACCTCCTCTTGCCGGAGGGTACAAAGCTTAGGATGCGACACCACTTCAACGATCTCACTGTAACCCTCTCCCAACTCAACGGTCCTCGTTACGCCAACACCACTCCTAGACCTCCCTCCTTTCCTTGCGTGATTCCCCACGTAGGATATCCTAGCCGAAGAGATTCTGGACGCGATCGATATCCTACGTGCCCAAGACCGCTCGCATCACCTCCAAATCCACCAACACACCTACTTCTCTGATACGCCTTATCACTCCATCCCTTTAGTTAAATTACGCTAAGTTACCTTTTGGTACCTCCTCGCACACGTAGTCGATATTTTCGGCCGACACTACAGTTGCGAACCTTCTCTTGTTCTACCACTGCTCCCCAACCATTGATTTACCTGCTCGAAGGTAGGGCATATCGTTGAGGAGTGCCCTACCCGCTCCATGCGTTGTCCCAACTGCGTTAAAACCACAGATCCTCTCCCTGAAAATCCTCTGCTACCCCAGGGTGTAACAACTGCGGGGAAACTATACCTATCTACCCCTTTAAGTGCCGGAATCGTCGAGAACCTCCTAGTTCCCGCCGAATATGGCAACCCTAAAGCCCACCCTGTCTTCCGAAGGGTCAGAGTCGGAAGACACCGCACATCTTAAACCTACACCCGACACCGAACCTCTATCCATCAAACACTTCCTTGAAGTCCTAACACACATCCTATTCAAAATGTTTCCAGACCGGAAAATAGGATCCTATTAGGGACAGTTAATGCCAGGGGCGTTCATCGGAAACGCTCCCTGCTCAAAAACCTACAACACGATCACAACATACACATTCTCTCAATCACTGGTAAAAGACACAAATAGATGCACACTTAAGCACCTACCTACACAATAGACACCATGGAACCGCCCTTATAGTCAAAAATTGCTTCCCTTCAATCTCCGTTCAGTTTCCTGCGCACCTACAACTTCTCGAATGCGTTACTGTGACGGTGAACTTTCCCACCACAACCGTGTTCTTCTCCAACACAACCTGACCGGCTACAATATACTATCAGATAACCTCTTAATGTTCGACTCCAGTCTTCTCAATGCAGTTACCCTAGGTGATCTTAATGACCTTCACGTCCAATTCGATGACTACATAAGCAATGGTAACGGTATCAGGAGATGATAGGATCTGTTACTGTTGCCGCTGTTGCGAATCGCTATTACGTAGCCTACATATTTTGAGTATTTAGGTTTATGCGGCTTATGATCCACAATATACGAATTTGCTATTGAAGGTAAATCAGTTAGTCCGTCGTGCACGTGCGCACTCCCTCTCTAGTCATATAGGGCCGATCCTGATCCACACAAAAAAAATAGAGGGCTGATCCCAACCCAGTCGAGAATTGCAGTAAGTGTATGAGAGAGAAAGAGATTGCGTACGAAATTTTTAACTTATATAAACCGCAGCGATCTGTGTGTTGAGATCAGTAAGTTAACAAATATGGAGTTAGGAGTGTTAAACCAGAGCATTTATTGCAAGCTCTGTAGACCTCGAGCTATAGAAAAAGTATAAAGTAATTAATGCGAAAGAACTTAATACTATGTACGGTGAACGTATAGTGATGAAAACGGACGATTTTAAATGTGTATTACCTCAGCGCTTTTAAGAGTATTTCAAACAAGAAACTCGAATTGAAGAGTTTAAAACGCTGCTAAGCACGAAGGATGCATTAGTAAGTAGTTTGGGTGCAGCCGGAAAAACAACAAACATTTCGTTTTTAATAGTGCCCCCCACCCATATGTAAACATGCTTTAACTAGAATCGTTTCTTACATGGTGTTTAGTCGTAATGCAAGTAAAGTCATAAAAGCAGCAATAAAATCATTTCTGAAACGATCAAAACTCAGAAGTTCACCGCTATATGTGGATACCCTACATAGGTACAGTAATTTGTGCTGTTGGTGTAGTTAAAATAGTGATGGTAGTAGTAAAGAGTAACAATAAGGTTATTCTTCTAACACTGACCGGTCTCAAGATAGGCATGAAGTGTATAAATAAGCAGCTAACGAATGCTTAATCGATTGTGCTTATTATAAACTATCGAATGAGACTCATCATGCAAAACATATTGAAATTGGATGCAGTACACACCTCAACCTTGCATCAGTAGTGCGTATGGGGTGTGACAACTCCGATCAAAGTAATGATGTGGTATTAGACATGAAGGAATGGAATGAACTTCTAAGATGGCATCCTTATTTAGAATTACAATTTTTCCAATCCCAACAAATTGAAAACAAAATTGATTGGTCAAGTGTACATGAAGAAGAAGATTTAATCTATGACCAACATTATGAATCTCTATCTAGCAATCTTGGTATTTATTACAATTGGGTATGGATTGAAGAATATGACAGAATTTTGAAAACCGTTGTGATAGAAAACTACAACTGCCGTTCTTGTACATTCAATGCGCATAATGTTGAAGAACTATTCAATTTAAAGGATATAACAAGCTGTAGATTAGAATTTCTTGAATCCTACAATCTGACGGGTTTTTATGAAAAGTTCGTACAAGTTGTTGACTACCACCGTTTTCGTGAGCAAGAATTCTGTGGTAGTGATAATGATGATGGCATTTATAAGACATTGAAGATGTTATAAATGCTAAGTGTAATATTAATTCACATAACACTGTATGCTTAATGGAAATATTGTATTAGAGCCCTGCTTATCTAATCTAATGCATTTACTGAATAAATATATTAATAACTATAATTTGTTTTTGTATGATGTCGATTTAGGTATAAATACCCTGCGTTTACCCATCTGGGAAAACAATGTTAGATAGGAAGCGAAAGAATGCAGGTGCTGGTGGTGGTTCAGTGAACACTCTAATCAATAAACTTCCCGTTGAATTGTATTTACCTGGTTAGAAGTATTGTGGCCCTGGTAAAAAGTTAGAGAAACGACACGCACGCGGTGACCCCGGTATTAATTAATTAGATACTCAGTGCAAACTTTATGATATCAGTTACAGGGATTGCCGAGATTTAGAAGAGACATAAAGCAGATAAAATTTCATAAAGAAAAACTTAGGAACGCTTTAAATCAGCAACATTAGGTGAAAGAACTGCAGCTTTAGTAGTCAGGCACCACCATGAGGGTAAAGAAAAAATTAGGAATGGGGTGCACGCATCATTGTATTTACGAAAAACAATAGCTAAAAAAATTAAACCTAAGGTAAATTTCTCGGACACAATAAAGTTAGCACTTTCAACGGCAAAACGTGTCGTAAACAAAGAGGGTTTTTGGCATTTCTTATTCCGGTATTCGAAGGATTATCGGCGATCGGTGCTTTAGCTGGCGGCGCACCGGGAATTGCTATAGTGGTCAATGACGCTAAAAATGCCAAAAAGACATCGTGCCATAATCATATGAAAGAATCGATCGCTGTAGGCTCCGTAAATAAGAAATCCGGCGGCGCACTTTATCTAAAAGCATACAAATCTGCTGGTGGTGCGTTCTACTTAAAACCGTTTCCAAAAACTGAATAGATCACCCGAAAGACCGTTAACAGATATTGATTTAAATAGATACGCCAAAAATGTGTCCTACTTTAGGCATATTTTTACGAGATATAGCATGTCTAAAGTACCCTGGAAAAATGAATCTGGAATTACTAACTTTGAAAGCCAAAGCGGGAAAGGTACGCATTGGGTTTGCTACAAAAGGCGAGGTAAAAAGTTATGGTATTACGATAGTTTCGGTAATCTTCGACAACAAATAGAAGTGATTAACTACTTTCGGGGATGTAAAATTTATTATAATTACATCCAAGATCAAGAATTTAATACTATTATTTGCGGACATCTATGCCTACAATTTTCATATAAATAATCAACACAACGCCAGATTTTCTCGGTTAAACCCATTACATTCAGTTTAGAAGGTATTGGTAACACAGCTACAAACTTCCATCCACCGATAGAACTAAATTTGGGGGAGCAATACGTTATCGGATTGGCTAGATTTTACGGCTGTAACAGCATTAGAATTATTTATACAGGCAACGATAGATCTTGTTTTAGAACAAATCCACCTCAAGTGCGGGTGCCAAATATTCCACACGGTGCATGAGTTAGATGAGATTAGCGATTATCTAAAATCTAAAATACCCACAGAAACTTTAGGCTTAAGCGCAAACAACAATACACTTAATACTTAAACACAATAATCTACGCGTAGAGTGCAACATTATAAAGGGATCTTATCGGAACGGAAACCTTCAAAAGTATTACATGAGATTGATGTTTTAGTTCCACCAAGTTAGTGTCTAGATAAAACTCCCAGCAATACTCAATGTTTAGAAGTAAACATCGACATAATTAGTAATATAACAATAAATTTGACTTATCAAAAGGGTGGATTAGTAGACTTTGGTGAAAGTGAACCATTCACAGTACGCTTAGAACTGAAAGAGCATGGGTCTGAGAATTAATCAAGGATCTATTCCATTTTTCAAAAACTTAAATAAAAGACATCATCCCTACAGTAAGTCCTTAATTGGTCATCAACCTTCATTTCGGTTAATATTTACAGGGAAATGCTTTTAAACGTCAATCGGTTTAAAGGTTTTGTGACAATGGCCGAATCATTAACCGTCTTTCAAAACGTGCATTTTGATGATACTATAATTAAATCAGATATTCACACTTATCTTCCACATGGATCTTCTAAACATGGAGCTTCCGAAGAAATGCGCACCTTAATTTAAAGTCAAGACCTAATTACGGCTACCTACGATAGTTTTTTGTACATAGGAGGTCTTCTTGAGCTCAAAAGGGAAGGTGAATAAAAATTATGCATCGCGTTATTACGTAAACATCAAACAAAACATGTTTACAATCATTTATCGTGATCTGTTTGACACTTGCTTGGTTGGAATCCTTTGGTTTTTTACCTTTTAATGAATCGTGCAAGCATTCATTTTTGCATGAGATCCTACAAATTCTAACACAATTTCGCCATTATTGTCGTCTTTCATTAAGCCAGGTATTGTCAGGACTATAATCAGATGTATCAAATTTACCAATGTCTTCTTTAATTTATTTATAGATATCGGGAACTGAAAAATCATATATGAGACTATCTGTATCCGTGTATAAGAGCTTGGCATTATCGGGAAACTTAGGTAGCGTGTAGCCATTATTAAATTGGTATAAAACGGTTTTTGAAAAGTCTAAAACGCTGGAGCCTCCATACATACGTTTGTTAAAATATACTTCCAGCCTATTCATTTGACTAATAGGCATATCATTGCTATATATTATACAACTATGAAAATTTGGTTTTGATATGTAAGTATTGTAAGCACGAGTACCACAGCGACCATCCCATTTGGTTACCAAACGCATATCCTTCTATTTAAGTACATTTTCCATCAGTTTACCAAAATCACTATTAATCATTAATTTATAAAAAATTTTGTCAAATTCATTTTTAGATTGCTGGTGCATGGCGGTATTTAATTCGGTATATTTTTTTTAACTACGGGGACTGTTTAAAACGTAATATACGGTGTACTTTTACCAAGTTCAATCCAAATTCTAAATATAACTTCAAATTTCTGTAATGAATTGCGTAATTACGTTTTGGATGCAATGCAAGAAATAATTTTTTCATTTTTCAATTTTAATCAGATACGGGTGGAACCATAAGTTTGGGTGCCAGTAGTAGATCACTGTAACCATCATATAATTCTATGGGATAGTCTAAATCACACTCGACTATATAACCAATTTCTGAATCATCAGGATGGTTTATTAAATCTAGTCTCAAATTAGTTTCATCAACAAAAAAAAATCGACAAATGATAAAAATTCTGACATGGCGCTCCACATAAATTATTTACGTCGTAGTACATTGAAAACACACTTTCGGAAGTGGGGTCTAATTTATCTCCATGTAATTATTGTTAGATTTAGCATACCAATTTAAATATTGAGCTACACCACCTCTAATTCCTCTTTCATTGAACATTAGAATATCAATGTCTTTAAATACTTCTAAATTTACTTGCGTAATTTTAAGCATAGCATCGAATACTAAACCGGGGGCAGTCTAATAGTGCAGGGGATCAAATTTATAAGAACTTAAACAAGCTTGTCGAAAGTTTTCGAAAATGTCAGCTAAAAGTAGAACGTCCGTGTTTAGATACAAATCTGAGTATTCCCCTAACGACTTAACATCAACTTGTTTCCAAACATTAACCGCATGCGCAAAACTTGCATCACTGTCACCCTCATTAGTCTGATGACTGAAAAACGTCTCCTTGGGAGGGAGTCTGCCCTCGCTCAATTTACGCCAAGTATCAATATATTGATATGGAAACACGCCTTTGCGAACTAGTAGAGAAAATTCTTCATCATTGTTACAATTAGCGCGGGTAATCATTTTTGTTATTTTCCAAATAGTTTGACAACTTTTCAATACTACCCTTAAATCTGAAAGAGTGACTAAATCTAAACCTAATTTAATGCCTTTTATTACATTGTTTATAGGAAGAAGTGAAATTTAATCAGAAACGGTAGCCAATTTCCTAATTATGAAATATAAATCGTATCCTGATAAATTATGAGATACAGTCGGTAGAATGTGGTAGTCTTTATAGTTTAGGTTACAATTATGATGTGATGCTCTCCGAAATGCTCCAGTGACATGGTTATGGGATCTAACTTTTATATAAAATTCAGTAAATGGTTTTTCGTAAATGCGACAAACTATAGAGCTTTCTAATTTCTCAAACTCAGTGAGGTTTACAGTATCCATAAGAATTATTTTATTGATTATTTCGATAGTCCAATGTGCAATATTTTGAAGTTCTTTAACAAATTATTGAATTCTGATTTCCTCTATAAAGTATAAATCGAGATAAAGAATCATTGTATGAACACTTCAAGTAGTAAGCAACGCTGAAGGGTATATGTTTGGAGTGAAATATAATATTACTTTCGATGTCTGTTAAATTTGTACTCTTTTCTAAAATACTTTCTAAATCCCCATAAATTACAAACCACGCATTTTCTTGGAATATGAAATTTTTGAACTGCAGAAACATTTATCCTTCGGTAGGTAGCTTTACGGAGCATCAATTAAGTTGATGACAGTCATTAACGTGTTTTTGTAGGTGATCTGCTGAAAAGTGATTTAAACATCGATAACAAATATATTTCTTGTGCACCCTATTCAATAGTTGTTTAGAAAAAAGAGCTGACATATATTTAATCCACATGAAATGATAAACAGTAGTATTTTTTGTATTAATATCATCAGCTCCTTGATCATTAGCAGAAGGTACTAAAAGATTTATAGGTTCCCTAACACTATTTTGATTTTCACTTAAGACAAATGGTAATATAACTTTCCCTCGAGTGCAAAACAAGTTAGTGGAGAGGCCGTTTGATTTTTAGATTTTTTTACATGATCTAGTTTAATGCGGAAGTGAAGTGCATCATAATTCAAAACACCTCTAAAATAAGAATAACCTTAAACCCCTTCCATATGACGTCGCGCGGGATATAATGCTGAAACAACACCCCACATTTACTACCACATGGTTTATTGCTATGAAGTAGGGAACTTTAACGTAAGTTGGAAGAGCACCTTTAAATAGAACATAGCTATTAATATTCACCTTTAAATGTAACATTTCATTTAATGTCTAACCGGGGTCCCTTTAGGAAAACTCCTCTAATTTTTCTTGTAACTTATAATACACATTTTCATTATACCACACACGTAAGTTGGTTGAAATATCGATGACGTAATTTTTTATGTGGCAAAGTCGTCAGCTCGATAACTTGATTTTGAAGATGCATAAAATTGCAGAGTAAAAGAACATTCACCTTTAGCATCAATTGTCTTATCATGAACTTAACCTTTCGCGCAAAACGATTGTATGCATTCTGTAAAAAAATAAGAGGGTCCATTAAAGCATGAATCTAGAGAGTACCAACCTAATTTGCGTGTACGCTTTTTAGTGACAATTCCACTGCCTGCTTTCTCCGAAGCGTTCTTTCACCGTTTAACTCTCACAAGATAGCACTTTAACAATGATTAATTGCTTTCGAGCTAAAGTAAATCTTCATTTGCCTCCAAATAAATTTTATTTTGAATTATATATTGCAATAGCTTAATATTACTGCTATTATACGGGTGTGCTTTACAAATTCATTTTTTGTTTTCAACAATGGAATAATACGTCTTGTCACCATATCCTACTATTCAGTATAACCTCACGCATAGTTCCCTTCAAAACTGTATCCAACAATGTAAAAATATGAAGCGCACACACTTTCGATTATGCAGTAATGGACTTGTATACTTTCAAAGTCAAATATCTATGTGTTTTAAATCCGTTTAGGTATGTAATATACAACATTTTTAGAAATTGTTTTATCCGAAAACTTCCATTTAACTTTAAGAATGGTTGGGGGTAAAATTGATAGAAGAACCCTTTGTCCGAAAACTTTGATTTAATTTTAACATTAACATTTGTAGAAATCCCTTTAACTGCAAACTTTTATTTAATTTTAACATTTGATTTTGAGAATAGGGCCTTGATTCTGGGATGGTTGGAAACACTCGTATTTGTTTTATTTTGATCTCCAATTTTCGTCACGACCTGATGATCTTCCGTTCTCCTTATGACTGTATTAGAGGTAACAATTTGAGTTTTGTCATTGCATTCATCCACAAGATTAACGAGGGAGTCCATATTGATTTTATCCGAATTTCCATGGTTAAGGACAAGACCTTAATCTTCGGCTTTACTTCCCCTGCTGGTAAATGGATTTTATGTCCATAAGTCTTAGGACATCCCGGTTCAAACTCCTTTATGAATGAGTCTAATCCGTATACAGGTTCGATTTCATCGGTTAGTTCTTCTAGATTATTCCCTAAGGGTAAATCAGAAATACCCTCTCTGGATACCTAGATTACGAAATTCGTATCGTAGTACAAAACACGTTCATCTAAAACGAAAAATATTGAACTTCGAAAAAGCAATCACGAACTCACCTAACAAATCCAGATATGAAAATAACTTAAGACGTGCTTGTGTAATGAAGTAAGCAGCTATAACACAATACCCGATAAATAGAGGATCTACAGCTTCATAGCGATATTGCCAATTAACAACCATTGCCTCATCTTTTACCTCTTGTACGTAATTAACATCGATAGATGGTGACCACATTTCTCCAGAAAGAAATTATCTTAATTTAGTAAGAGGTCGTAAACCAGAGTTTTAGTAATTTTATCAAATTCAAGATGACGGCCAACCGGATGCTTCTTGTTTCATTTTTAAAAATTTATCTATGGATTCCTGAAATAATTCTCCAGCGCCTGTTCGTTTATCGAATTGTGTAGTTTCGTACACCCAGATCTCTTGTAATTCCACTAACTTATACCCTTTTTCGATACCCTTTACAATCTCATCACTACACCATGTACCTTCTGCATTCACCATTGTTGAGATATTCTACACATTTCGCGCACAAGGAAAACATTGTTTTTCTACGTTTTTTTCACAGGAAGAACCGGATGATATAAGTTTTGTGGAGGTAAAATGGAACATTTAATTACAACATCACGAGTGCCGCTCGTGTTAATATAGTCTCCACACTCTTGTCCCAAATACACTTTAGGTTGTCTGCATCGGATCTACAGTAATTCACCAAATCCTTCTGCATATCGAATACATCCTGCTTATGATATTCGTACCGTTTAATCCGGCTTCGTTTCATTTGGAGCATAGTATCTTACGTCAGGTGGAGGACATATATACGAATAATCTTTTTCGGTGTTAAACAGATGCGGAAAGTAACCTTTTTTAAATTGTTCTCCTAATCCTAATGCTTTAGGTAATTCATTTTGTGCCATCGGAAAGAGATTTAAACGGTCAACGAATTTAATGTTTTGTAATTGCAACAATAAGGCTTTAGAACCGCGCATATAAGTTTGGGCTTAAGATGTGTATTTGTTAATTGATGTATATGAATTGGTGATAATATTAGTTGTTTATCAAATGCTTGCCCGTTGTGAGCAATCAGGATAACTTGTTTAAATTGTTTACGAATATTTAATACGTATTTTATAAAATCTTCAACACACTTTGCACCTAATAAAATCTGTTCTCAAACACCGCAACGATCACAAATACCGGAATCGTTACATGAGAAGAATTCTTGCTGAAACACAGAGATTAGCTTCGTGTATCCTAATATCAACGTTGTTAGGGTCTTCCATTTCTTTTCTTGTTTCCATGTAGTAAAAGATGAATAGCGTTTCTTCTTTACGTTTACGAGAATCAGCAGGACGAATGCAGAACTAATGATTTTCTAATTTATATTTAGCACTATGTTTAAAATGCATTTCACCGCGTACATGAGACGAGCTGTTATTATTAGTAATACAAGTTTTAAAACATTTACGAACCAGGCAGCATGTAGAACCTCCATTCTTTTCTTTCTAGTGGATGTTGAAACAATCTAAATCTCTAAACATTCTTCCACAGTCACTACGCGAAGCTTTCTTCGGCACATTTCCACAAAGAGGCTGACTGCTAAGCAAGGACAGGAAGTACTACATCTATGTCCGTCTTAACTGTTGTAAGGTGTATGACAACTTTCACAATAGTAATTACACGAAAATGCGAAAGTCAAAGATGTAATTACGTTAAAATAATCCTCATGGTAAAATAAGTTTGTTTTTTAATGTTTCGAGTCCCTCAAGCATTGTTGTCTTCCTTTTGTGTTGTGTTGATACACAGAGATTTTATACCCCTCTAGATGGTGTTGAAATTGTCGTAATTCTTCAATTCCGCAACCTTCAGGGGAAACCTTTACACCTGCTTCGCTAATCCATCCTACCGCTTGTTCTTTCAGTACACGGTTGTTCTGGCGAACACGATTATAATTAGAGTGTTTATCGATGTGCCCTTTAGCAATAACCAATGCTCGAGGTAAACATAAATTGTCTTTGTTATTTATAACCACAGTACCTCGTCGTTTACTGCACTCTTCTGTGTATCTGTTGCAAACACGTTCCCTTTATTTTCCTTCAACGGAGCTAAGGGTTGTAACCTTAATATGGAAGGTGTTTGTACTCAAACCCTCTGAACTACTTTGAAACACCGACTGCATTACGGTCCATACAGCATCGAACGTAAAATCCATTGCTCTTCTAAAACTCATCCAACCAAGTAGGCGGTGTTTAAAATTACCGCTATAGAATTTTAGCCCTGCCTTATCTTCTCGTTTTACAATCGACTTAATATATTTTACAATTTCAAACACGGCTTCAGGAATCGAAACAAGCAGATTCGAAGGTGACGGCGGATCTTTAATTTTAAACGTAAGCTTACGTTTGATAACGTTAAACCTTTTGATTTTAATTACACGCTCACTAGGAAGCTCGCATTTACGGGTCATGATGCACACTATGAAGGATACCTTCACTACATGCTCATTTTATACCTATCCCTAATTTGTTTTTTTTTTACCTTAAAGGACATTCTAGAAGGTTTGCGGTCATTTGCTTAATGTATTGATCTCGTTCTTCACCTTGAATAAGTTTTATAAGAACATTTGCGGTTATTTGTTTTTCCAATTAAACTTATTCCACACTAAAGATCATTCTGGAACGTTTGCGGTTAACTACTTCTTATTTTCGATCTCGTATTTTGCCTTCAAGAGGTTTACAGAACATTTGCGGTTAATTATTTGTGCGCTGATTTAAAAAAAAATGGAATTACGAGATATAATAGTAATCTACGCACATGCAAAATTTTTTGTATTACGTTTACATTTCTTACAACAAATTTTATCCTGTATAAATACATGTTTAAGCATTAAATGAGTATTCGAACACTCTAATTGATGAACTGTGTAAGACGTAAATCAATTGGTGTTCATATGAATATGATAAAAACGAGACCAATTACATCAAACACCTTGTCACATAAGATTTCAACATCCATCGAGTATAAGTTATCTTTGCCCTAAGAGTTTAGATATTGATCATTTAGAAGATGCAAGTGCATATAATTTGAATGCTCATATTGGTGTACGATCAGATCGTAGAATTGCATATCTTGTTTGGCCCTGTTGGTGGATTTAAAATATTTACAGATCTAATAATGGAACAAGAAAAATTAAAATAAACGGGTGCACATATTGCACAGATGCACAAAATTATATAAAATTACTAAGTAGGTGCAATTATATTTACCTTACACACGACTGCGGTAGCCGATCTTTATACCATAAATACTCTCATCACTTGAAGAATGT
Organism: Vesta saturnalis; assembly: GCA_036346205.1. Lineage (NCBI taxonomy): Eukaryota > Metazoa > Arthropoda > Insecta > Coleoptera > Lampyridae > Vesta > Vesta saturnalis. The sequence continues at coordinate 1,157,844 of JARFJB010002114.1, forward strand.
TGTATGTCATTTCTCTTCTTCTTCTCAACTTCTTCCCAATGCGAACGATCGATTTCGTCTTCTACAATTACAGTTGTAGTCACATTATCTTCTTCGGCCGATAGTTCTTCAGGAAAAAAATCTTCGTCATCATTATCGCCAACTTCTAGGATTTCACTTCACTTGTTCACTTTCGGATTCTTCTTCTAATAAGGTTCGTAATTCATTTTTAATTATCAAAATATATCATAAATTATAGAAAAATATGTAAAAAATCTAAATAGTCGTAGTAGATACAGAAATATTTCTATCTAGTTTAAATTAGAGATTTAACAGTTATTTTATTTCACTTAATGGGTCGAAGCGTACCCATAAACCATACAAAGGTTAAAATGTTTGAAAACTTGTAATACTAAAAATAAGAAGTCGAGTCATGTATGCCGTCAAATGTATTTTTTGCACTTCCGAGACTAAAATAGATACTTTAGTCTCTGTCTACAGGGACTAAAGTGGGTCATTTATTTCCTTTTAAATTTGGACTGCACCCCCTAGAGAGTTCATTGACAAATGTCAAACTTCAAATATTTTTTATTAATTTCTTTACGAAACATTAACATTAATATTATTATAATTAATAAATGCCGGACGATTGATTTCCGAAACGATACTGCTGGATGTAAGGTTGGACACATTACCAAATGAATTAGTGCCTGTGGGCCGTTCAGATTGGCACGAGGGTCCTGGGAGTGAGTAGCTGGTGTTTTTTGATCACCTCCACCTCCAAAAATTCCCCCATGTCTTTTTAAAACGTCAACAGTCGCACTTGAATCAACTACTAGAGATGCAGAGGTTCGCCTCCAACAATGTCCTGTATATGATAACGCATCTGGTAGGTTTAAGAATGTTGCAACTTTCTGGTGCAATTTTCCAAATATATTCTTTCCTACATGTTGCACTGTACACTGCCTGTTAACGTAACGAACAAAAAATCTTGAATGGGGAGTTTCGGCTTTTCTCAATGGCATATATTTCTTGCAGATTTTTGTATAACTAATGATAGTTTTATCTGAATCTTTTACAACGAAGTTCCTCTCTGTTCCATTTTTGGTAGCTCTAATGTTAACAAGAAGTCTGTTGCCCAAATCAGCCACATCATTAATTGACAATTCAACTAATTCAAGTTCTCTACAAGAACCTGCCACACTAAATATGAGTGCTACTTACACAAAAATCATTTTTAAAAGTAGGTACAATGATTTTTGGACATACTCACTTTTGTCATTAAAAATGTGTCATCCGAAACTTCCTTTAGAAACGTATCAATCTATTCTATAGTTAGTGCCTTTGACTTCTTCGTTTTGTAACCAAAATTTTTCCTTTTCAGAAGCGTCGTCAATTTGTGGAATTTACTTATATCAACATTATGTTTAACGTTAAGCATAGTTTTTAACATTGAATACTAGGCCCACAGTGTAGAAGCAGCAAATTTGTTTACCTTTTCATTAAAAAGTACCAGCAAAGCATCTTCGTTAAAATTTGTAATTTTCTTTTCACAGCACCACTTTAAAAATATATCATACCCTTTATCGTAAATTTTACGAGATTTGCAAGGCAGTAAGTCTTCTAAAGCCCCTTCAGCGGCTTTTTCTAGATCGAATTTGTCGTACATATTTATTACCTCTTTGCAAATTTTTTTTCAAATATGGCTACCGCTGTTTACTAATTCCCATGCTAACCGATCGGTTTTTTTTTCAAATAGCTCAAGATTTCTAGATAATTTTATACAAATTTGTCACATTGACATGAACAAATTTGGAATTATTCTACATAAAAAATAAATACTTTGGAAGTGCAAAAAATAGCGTATATACTTCGGGACCAAAGTGCCTAAATCCCTTGAGTGGTTGTTGCCCTCGGGCTTCGCCCTCGAGGCAACAAACCCCACTCGCGGAATTAAATGCTGCACTTTGGTCCCTCTATATATAATATACTATTAAAAATTGTGCTGAATATAAATTAGTAAATCATTCGTGCTGCTGATCTTCGTAAACGTAAAGAAGAAACGCTATTCATCTTTTACGACATCTAAACAAGACAAGAGAAAGAAGACCCTAATAACGTTGACGTTAAGATACACGAAGCTAATCTTTGTGTGTTTCAGCAAGCGTTCCGCTCGTGTAACGATTCCGGTGTTTGTTATCGTTGCGGTGTTCCTAAACAGATGTTATTAGGTGAAAAGCGTGTTGAAGGTTTTATAAAATACGTATTAAATATTCGTAAACAATTTAAACAAGTTGTCGTGATTACTCACAACGGGCAAGCGTTTGATCAACAATTCATATATATATATATATATATATATATATATATATATATATATATATATATATATATATATATATATATATATATATATATATATATATATATATATATATATATATATATATATATATATATATATATATATATATTAATATAGTAGTTGTGGCTGACTAGTTAAACATTAAAGACTAAATTAGTGGGGTCTTTCTTAGAAATGGCTCGTATTCGTTGTGAACAAAATTGTATGAATAAAAGAACTGATATTCAAAACCTAAATGTAATTTATTCAAACATATTATATTTAGATAACCAACGTCAACTAAATAAATAATTAAATAAATAAACAATTAAGATAGTCCACTTCCAACAACTCTATTTCTTTATCCATTTCGTTACCATGTATATACACAAACTGTCAATCATAAATTACATCACATTAAATTTTAATGTTTCAATATTTTCAAAATTAATCTTTTTATTATCAATGTTTGCAAGTTTTTTAAATAGCAACCTCACATACTGTAAGTTATCGATTTTTGTACCTTATATAACTTACAATAATTTAATACCTATTGTAGAATTTTGACTGACGAAGGAATAAAGAATTCCAAAAGCTCTCAATCAAGTAAAAAGAGTCTTAATTCTTCTGCCCTAAACCTTTTGGCTGCATCCCCACTAATTTAGTCTTTAATATATATATATATATATATATATATATATATATATATATATATATATATATATATATATATATATATATATATAACAACTAAAAAATTATTAGGGATACAGCCTATATTAATGGGTGTCAAATTAAACTCTTTTCATTTTATTTTGAGAGCTTTCGAAATTTATTAATTTCTTCTTCAGTCAATCTAAAATATATGCTACAAGTAACAAAAATACTACATACAAAATCATTAAAATTACTTACAATGATTTGAGATTATTACAGAAAATTAAACATCTATAGAAAGAAAATAGAAACTGTTAAATTAAGTACTAGTAATATATAATTATTTAGCTTGGTCAATAAATTAATAAATGTATTATTAAGCAGTTTGATTATATTGTCAAATTTTGAAAGTTGATAATAAACAATATTCAAAGATATCTTTTAATTTAGTTATTATGTATTTAATTAAATTTATATTTTTGAAATTTGTCATCAAGATGTAGGATGTTAGAATAAATGACATTTAAATTTTGAATATCAGACCTAGAATTCATTGCTAAAGGTTCACTACGTATATGCGTCATCTCAAGAAAAGTCTTTTAAAAGAGTTAGTTTCAATTTCCAAAACTTTTGTGTTGTCATAATCAGGGTGGTGTCCCTTATTAAGGACGTGATTTGCTAAAGCACATGTATTTTTATTATTACGAATATCACTTTTGTGTGAAATAATTCTAGCTTTAAGAGGTCTTGAAGTAGTACCTATATATTTCTCATCACAATTAATACATCCAATACTATAAACAACATTAGTTTTATCTTGTAATTTAGTTTTATCTTTAACTGAAGTAAACAAGTTACCAACTTTTTAATGCTCTAGTTGATACTTTAATAGTATCATCTTGTTTTAGGATGTTAATGATTTTGGGCGTTAATTCTTGTATGTATGGAATTGATCTGTATTTAAAATGGATACTACGGTCATTGTCTATATTGTTATTATTTAAGGTAGTTTGTAATTGTGGTTTTATATTGTCATTAGGTGTTGAATAAATTAATTTTTTAGTCAAACCAATAGGGTAAGAATTATCTATAAACAAGTTATAAAGTTTTTTTAAGTTATTTTTTAATAGTGTTGGGTGACTTATATTGTATATTCTATTCTTTAACATAAGTAAAATATTAATTTTCATTTTTACAGTGTGTTCTGATAAGTAGTTAATATATCTGCCAGAATTAGTTGGTTTTGAATACCAATCAACTAACTCTTTTAAAAGACTTTTTCTTGAGATGACGCATATACGTAGTGAACCTTTAGCAATGAATTCTAGGTCTGATATTCAAAATTTAAATGTCATTTATTCTAACATCCTACATCTTTATGACAAATTTCAAAAATATAAATTTAATTAAATACATAATAACTAAATTAAAAGATATCTTTGAATATTGTTTATTATCAACTTTCAAAATTTGACAATATAATCAAACTGCTTAATAATACATTTATTAATTTATTGACCAAGCTAAATAATTATATATTACTAGTACTTAATTTAACAGTTTCTATTTTCTTTCTATAGATGTTTAATTTTCTGTAATAATCTCAAATCATTGTAAGTAATTTTAATGATTTTGTATGTAGTATTTTGTTACTTGTAGCATATATTTTAGATTGACTGAAGAAGAAATTAATAAATTTCGAAAGCTCTCAAAATAAAATGAAAAGAGTTTAATTTGACACCCATTAATATAGGCTGTATCCTAATAATTTTTAGTTGTTTTATAAACTATTCAGCCAAAACTAATATTTATTATTTACAATAGAATGGGGTTTTACCAAAATATATCTATAATATATGGAAGTAATACTACAAAACTACTTAAAACATGGGCAAAAATTAACATCAAATTAGCATCTTATGAAAATAGAAGAAACTTTTTATTAAAATGTAGGTCTAAAGGACTTACACCTAGACACATAACAGATAAAACTAGTGGAATTGAAGAACTAATCTGCACACATAATGGAAGAACTACTCAATTGGCCAATCAATTAAATAAAGGATTTAACAAAAAAATTTTAAATCTTGAAATAAAAGTAACTCATATACACATTAATGAAATGAAAGTTAAGCTAAAAAATATTGAAAGTGAAATAATATCAATTATTCCAAATTATATATGGAATGAATTTTTTAGAAAACAACAAATTAATTATAACCGTAAGTTTTATAAAGTTAAATCTAATAATTGCCACAAGATTATTGCACTTTATAACAATAATAAATTAAAAATTACTATTAAAGATAACTGGTTAAAAAACTTTACTTCTGTTGATGTTCCAAATGATGTTAAGAATTTGTTATCTTTAGGTCCTAAGTTTTGCCTCTCACCTGATAGAAATGACATTAATATTAAAAGATTATTAGCAGATGTTGAGTTTGCATTAAACCATATTAATGATCCAGATAAAAAGAATATTTTAAGTTCACAAGTTAGCAATGTTATTACTAATTTTTTACATAAGAATTGTAAAAATACATCAATATTACATCAATGGTTTTTTACAACTAAAAAATTTCTTAAGGAACATCCTGAAATAATTTTAACAAAGGCTGATAAAGGTAATGTTACTGTCCTTCTTTATAAAGAACAGTACATAAATTTATCAGAGACATTACTTAATGATAATACTTATTATAAAAAAATTAATAAAGACCCAACATCTACTATACAACAAAATAGTAACAAATTAATTTCGAAATTGAAAAGAGAAGGTATAATCACTGAAGGGTTAGCAAAAAACTTAACTTTTTATAATGGAGTAGCTCCAAAATTCTATGTTTTACCAAAATTCATAAACCAGAACTTTGTGTTAGACCTATTGTTTCTTCAATTGATGCACCTAATATTAAATTAACTAAATTCATTACAGATACTTTAACATTAGCTTATAATAAAGATAATATGTACTATATATCTGATAGTTTCCAATTTTCACAATTTATTAATAATTTTCAACTTCCAAGTAATTATGTATTAATTAATTTGGATGCTGTTTCACTTTTAGTAACATCCTTTAGAATTAGTTATTCAAAGTATAAATACTCATTGGAATAACATTTCAAGTCACTGTACTCTTACAAAAGATATTTTTATTGACGTTGTTAAATTTGTGTTTAATACTACATATTTCACTTTTAACAATCAATATTATAAGCAAATTTTTGGCACACCTATGGGTAGTAAGATATCACCAATTTTAGCACAGTATGTGATGGATGACTTATTAAACAATTGCATTCCTAAACTTTCATTCAAACTTCCTTTTATCAAAAATATGTTGATGATATAATCTGTTCAGTTCCTAGTGATTGTATAACAGAAATATTAAATACTTTCAATAATTATAATAATTACATTCAATTCACAATTGGAGAAGAATTAGATAATAGTGTACCTTTTTTGGACACTAAACTAATAAGAACTAACGATAATCGTATTATTCTTGATTGGTATTCAAAACCAACTAATTCTGGCAGATATATTAACTACTTATCAGAACACACTGTAAAATGAAAATTAATATTTTACTTATGTTAAAGAATAGAATATACAATATAAGTCACCCAACACTATTAAAAATAACTTAAAAAACTTTATAACTTGTTTATAGATAATTCTTACCCTATTGGTTTGACTAAAAAATTAATTTATTCAACACCTAATGACAATATAAAACCACAATTACAAACTACCTTAAATAATAACAATATAGACAATGACCGTAGTATCCATTTTAAATACAGATCAATTCCATACATACAAGAATTAACGCCCAAAATCATTAACATCCTAAAACAAGATGATACTATTAAAGTATCAACTAGAGCATTAAAAAAAGTTGGTAACTTGTTTACTTCAGTTAAAGATAAAACTAAATTACAAGATAAAACTAATGTTGTTTATAGTATTGGATGTATTAATTGTGATGAGAAATATATAGGTACTACTTCAAGACCTCTTAAAGCTAGAATTATTTCACACAAAAGTGATATTCGTAATAATAAAATACATGTGCTTTAGCAAATCACGTCCTTAATAAGGGACACCACCCTGATTATGACAACACAAAAGTTTTGGAAATTGAAACTAACTCTTTTAAAAGACTTTTTCTTGAGATGACGCATATACGTAGTGAACCTTTAGCAATGAATTCTAGGTCTGATATTCAAAATTTAAATGTCATTTATTCTAACATCCTACATCTTGATGACAAATTTCAAAAATATAAATTTAATTAAATACATAATAACTAAATTAAAAGATATCTTTGAATATTGTTTATTATCAACTTTCAAAATTTGACAATATAATCAAACTGCTTAATAATACATTTATTAATTTATTGACCAAGCTAAATAATTATATATTACTAGTACTTAATTTAACAGTTTCTATTTTCTTTCTATAGATGTTTAATTTTCTGTAATAATCTCAAATCATTGTAAGTAATTTTAATGATTTTGTATGTAGTATTTTGTTACTTGTAGCATATATTTTAGATTGACTGAAGAAGAAATTAATAAATTTCGAAAGCTCTCAAAATAAAATGAAAAGAGTTTAATTTGACACCCATTAATATAGGCTGTATCCCTAATAATTTTTTAGTTGTTTTATAAACTATTCAGCCAAAACTAATATTTATTATATATATATATATATATATATATATATATATATATATATATATATATATATATATATATATATATATATATAACACATACACATCTTAAACCCGAACTAACGGTGCGGTTCTAAAATTTTACTGTTGCCATACAAAACATTAAATTCATTGACCGTTTAAACCTCTTTCCTATGGCATTAAGTGAATTACCTAAAGCATTAGGATTAGGAAAAGAATTTAAAAAAGGTTATTTACCGCATCTGTTTAAAACCGAAGGGAATTCTTCGCATGTAGGTCCTCTACCTGACGTAAAATACTATGCTCCAAATGAAACAAAACCGGATACAAGAGTACATTTCCTTAAGAGAGAACCTACCGAAAACCTCAATCGTGTATGATCCTAAAGGATTTTACGATCTTATGTGGTCACCATATATCGAGGTTAATTACATACAAGAGGTAAAAGGAGAGGCAATGGTTGTTAATTGGTAATGTCGCGAGGAAGCCGTAGATCCTCTATTTACCGTGTATTATGTTATAGCTGCCTAATTCACAACACAAGCACGTTTTAAGTTATTTTCGTATCTGGATTTGTTAGGTGAGTTCGTGACTGCTTTTTCAAAATTTTTCTTTTTAGATGAACGTGTTTTGTACTGCGGTACGGATTCCGTAATCTACGTATCAAAAGAGGATGTTTCTGATTTACCTTTAAGGGATAACCTAGGAGAACTAACCGATGAAGTTGAACCTGAATACGGATTAGACTCATTCATAAACGAGTTTGCATTGGGAGGCCCTAAGACTTATGGATATAAAATTCTATTACCAACAGGGGAAAGAAAGTCGAAGATTAAGGTTAAAGGTCTTGTCCATAATCATGAAAATTAGGATAAAATCAATATGGACTCCCTCGTTAATCATATTTATGAATGCAATGACAAAATTCAAATTGTTACCTCTAATAAGCAGAACGGAAGATCATCAGCTCGTGACGAAAATTGAAGGTCAAAAGAAAAAATGCGAATGTTTTCAACCATCCCAGAATCATGGCCCCATTCTTAAAATCAAATGTTAAAATTAAATAAAAGTTTTCGGTTAAAGGGATTTCTACAACTTTTAATGTTAAAATTAAATCAAGGTTTTCGGATAAATTCGGATACCCATAGTATTTTCTTGAACTTCATGTCATCCTAATGGCTGGTAAGTAACCTTTATGCACATTTTACTTAAAGTTGTCATCTTCATTACAGAATTCAATGTATTTCTTGGCTTCCCGCAAACAGAAGCCGGTAAGTGGAATATATATATATATATATATATATATATATATATATATATATATATATATATATATATATATATATATATATATATATATACAGGATTTTCAGAGAAATGCCTTATGCAGCACGTAGTTCAGTTATGTCCAAAAGTGAGTAGTGTTATATTTTAGTTTTAATAGTTTTATTTATAGTACCATGTAACCTTTATAAATAAACGGAACGATATTGCTGAAGGAGGCCATATTTGAAAACATACGGTTTCTTTTATACAAGTACGAATATTTATTTTGAACCCTGTGGTTCGTAAGGGTAAATATATAAATTATTCTTTATAATTCAACTAGATTTTGTTCCAGCTTATGCCTTGATTAATATTTTTATAACAATAAATTTTATATATCTTCACGGGTGTTTTTTTTTATTATTTCCCTAACCTATTGGTGTAATTACTTCTGCTTCGTGAATTATGGTTTGCTTAGTGAAGTTATTACAACTCTTTTTGTTTTTTTCTGAATAATGTTTCAATTAAAATCAATAGAAATAACTTTATACACATGGTTTTCATTTATACAGTGTTTGAGGTTCATTCTTCACTTACGTTCTAAGCCAATAGCCATACTGGGAATGTTCTGAGACGCTGGGGCTACCTCCATACCTACTAGGGGATTTTAGAAACAAGTTAAGAGGTTGATTTTATTTATAGCATATTATCCATGAATTGAGTCTTCAATAACAATATCAAATATTAATAACCTTCAGTAGAGTTGACCATTGAAATTACATTAAAGTGGTTTACATAAATTGATACTGAAAATAGTTATTGCACAAATCAGTTTAGAAGGATCTTGTCTGGAATGGGCAGTGTTTGAATTCTATTAATATTTGCATATATTTTCACTACAATTTGTCGCCCAAGGTGAAGGCACAGTTTTTCCTCTCCACGAAACATTATAATGCCTGAAACAATATGAACATTATAGCAGAACTAAAGATACATTCATAAAGGTACCTAATTCAATGCTAGATGGGGCTCTTTGGTACAAGATTTTCATGCGATCTAATTCAATCCTAACAATTAATTTGTCATATTAAGTAGGGAAACAAGAATAAACTTTTAATGAATTCTTGGTTCTCATGGTAGATAGATGAAAAAGAGTATTTCCTTATGTAAATATAATTAAAGTTGAGAATACACTATTTAATTGTATGTTAAACCAAGGAACACATTACACCATGCAAGGAAAAAAATTGGTTAATAAGTAATCTGTTTAGGTTGGGTATATTTTAATACTTATTACACACAAGTAGTCATATAGGGCCGGTTCTGGCTCAGCTCAAGGTTATTCACGCGCTTGTGGTGATCGTGGAACTTCATTGAAGGACAGGTTGTTGTCTATGCTAAAAAGTAGGTCAAAGTTAAGTGGTGCTTGTGTTGACTAAATGAATGAGTCAAGGTTATCTATGTGTCCTAGCTATTAAATCAGAATACGAATGGTTGTGGTCTAATCTAAAAATGGAAAGAATGTCAATTTCTTTTCAAGGTTACATGCTCGCCTACGTGTTTTTAAGGTTAGCGATTTCAAGGATGCTAATTTATAATAAAAGGCTTCCTTGGATGCACTTGATTCTGTAAGTAGTACCCTTTTGTTAAAAAACATGACAAGCGTGGTACCCATAACAAGACGTGAAATTAAAGAAAAAATATTAAGTATAGAACAGAGAAGGAAGAGGCTAGAGGAACTAGTAAAAAAAATTCAAGGATTAAAACTAGATTTAGAGTTGCTCAAAGTGAATAGTAAAATGAAGAAGCTTCAAGTTGCAACGCATGAATGGCAACATTAATAATTTTTAATGTTCAGTGTTTATTTTTTTACATGTTTAATCCTCTAGGAAAGTGTCGGTTGTGGGGTCAAGTCCCACTCGAGTTGATCTTTTACTGTATGCACTTCAAAAGCTATTACGTTGACCTTCTGTTAGTTCATTAAAACTATATATATATATATATATATATATATATATATATATATATATATATATATATATATATATATATATATATATACCGGTATACGTTGTCACCGGGTATGAAAATTTTAATTAAAGGTACTGCAGATAACTTTTTATCTTCTCATTTTTCGAAATTTTGGTTTTAAAGCTCATCAGGTTTAAAATGATTTGTTTTGTTAACATACCGTTACCGAAATTAGCATCCTTTGTAGGATTTTAATTACGGGCTTTAGTATACTGGATGCTTCCGAAATTTAGTTATACCAACTCTGGATTTTCGAATTTTAAGGTTCTTTTTCGAATTTATGTATCGACGGTGTTTACGTTACTCAACTTGGACTTCGTAGTTAGGTATTTCTCTTTGTTGTTGGGCATAGCTTGGATATTGCCTGCTAGGCAACATCCAGTAAGGAGAGTATTACCGGGTGTGAAAATTTTAAGTTAAAGTACTGTATATAATTTTTGTTTCTCCTCGTTTTTCAAAATTTTGGTTTTAAACGTCGTTAGGTTTAAAAGGTTTTTTAATTACATTCTTAATTTTTTAAGTATTATTAAACATATCAGAAACCGTTAGTGACATTATTTATTTCTTCAATCTATTACCGTGTTTCTAAAAAAGTAAATTGATGTCGATTAAATGAAACGTAATTTGAGGAATATAAGATGTGGGTGTTAAATGGCTTTTTGATAACATCAGCTTGAGACGCGTTGAGTTAAATGTATGCGCAATTCTTTTACCGAATCGTTCCATTTATTATTTCCGTTAGAAAGATTGTAAAATTTGGGTGCTCCACAATGTTCCGTTTTAATCAAGCCGTGGACTTGTCAGTTCTTGGAAGTAGCATGTTTACGTCGGGTGAGAAGTCCCACACAACCAAGGTAAACCCTAAGTATCCCCATAGTAACCATACTCAATCCATAATAGTCAATCTTCTGCAAATATCTATTAGATGTCTTAAATACAACTGCGTCAGCTAACTTTTAAACGTATTCATGTAGGTTTACCTAAACTCCTGAAACGTTTCAAATATTAACTGCTTGGGGTTAACATTTAAGCAGTGTTTAATGTTGACAGTCTACCGAACATACAAAAGCTAACTATAAAAGATATATAATAGTGTTTGTGTCCTTTTATTGCGCATCATGAACACCCAAAGGTTAGCTTAAAATAATATACGTTTGTGTTAACGCCGAGTGTTAATTATTTAAGTTTCATTTCTATTCTACTTCATCTCATATGGCAAGTAGTTATTACAAGTGTTGTTTGTTGTTTGATTTGTGCTTGAGTATGTGTAGGGTGTTATTATACAAACCTATTTTTCTAACTAAAAATAAACTCAGAATTTCTTGTAAATCAAACACTTTATAATCTATATAGAATGTCGGCTGAATATAAAAGACGGGCTATAATTGGCAAAGTTACAATGTTTTCTAAATGTCTTGCTTCATTTGTAATTAAAAATGTAGAGAAAATTTCTGATGCTCATATAATTAATTTACAACGAATATTTGACCAATTTTAGCTACTGTTCAATAAATTTGATAAAATTCAGCTGCAAGTTGGGTGTAGTATTGCGGGTGAGAATGTAGATGAGCGTCTAGATAATGAAATTTATGAACGTGAGAATTTTGAGATATTGCTTTATGAGCAATTGAGTTTAGCTCGAGATTAACTCTTACAAACTTATAAACCATTTTTATCTACAACCTCCCATAGTACAGCCAGTAGTGTTCACAGATACTGATAAGAAAGACGAAAATATTCCTGTTTGTCAAATGTGTAAACATTCGTATTATATACAATACTGCGCAGAGTTTTTAAGTTTATCTACTGAAGATAGGTCAAGAAAAGCGATGGCTTTAAAAATTTGTATAAATTGCATGAATGTTTAGGGCATTTTTAAAAAGTTTGTGGAAGTTCTACATGCCGAAAATGTCACTGAAAACATCATACATTATTGTATACAGAAAAAGATGCAAATAAAGTTGGAAATCCTTCAACTACGAAAGTAGTTTCTCAACTTTGTGGTACTGCACCAAATACATTTTTATATGAAAATCATGCTAGTCAAAGTGAGACAAATACAATTTCCTTTCCAGCGAAAGGGTTACTGAATGGATACTTCCACCAACTGCTTATGTTGATGCATTTGATAAATATGCAAAGTTGCATTCTGTTTGAGCATTGTTAGATAGTGGATCGCAGTCAAATCTTATCTCTAGATCACTCTGTACCAAATTGAATCTACCTATTGAAAAAACACCTATTTCAATTAAAGGTTTGAATAATTCTATTTTTTCTATCGAGTATAAGCTCTAGATTGATATGATAATAGGTCACTTATTTTGACGTCTTATTAGTAATGGTTAACATTTTTTGGAAACAATAAACCTGTACTTCAGAAAACTCGATTTGGTGGGATTATTTCAGGTCCAATTAAACATCTTCGCATGTAGGTCCTCTACCTGACGTAAAATACTATGCTCCAAATGAAACAAAACCGGATACAAGAGTACATTTCCTTAAGAGAGAACCTACCGAAAACCTCAATCGTGTATGATCCTAAAGGATTTTACGATCTTATGTGGTCACCATATATCGAGGTTAATTACATACAAGAGGTAAAAGGAGAGGCAATGGTTGTTAATTGGTAATGTCGCGAGGAAGCCGTAGATCCTCTATTTACCGTGTATTATGTTATAGCTGCCTAATTCACAACACAAGCACGTTTTAAGTTATTTTCGTATCTGGATTTGTTAGGTGAGTTCGTGACTGCTTTTTCAAAATTTTTCTTTTTAGATGAACGTGTTTTGTACTGCGGTACGGATTCCGTAATCTACGTATCAAAAGAGGATGTTTCTGATTTACCTTTAAGGGATAACCTAGGAGAACTAACCGATGAAGTTGAACCTGAATACGGATTAGACTCATTCATAAACGAGTTTGCATTGGGAGGCCCTAAGACTTATGGATATAAAATTCTATTACCAACAGGGGAAAGAAAGTCGAAGATTAAGGTTAAAGGTCTTGTCCATAATCATGAAAATTAGGATAAAATCAATATGGACTCCCTCGTTAATCATATTTATGAATGCAATGACAAAATTCAAATTGTTACCTCTAATAAGCAGAACGGAAGATCATCAGCTCGTGACGAAAATTGAAGGTCAAAAGAAAAAAAATGCGAATGTTTTCAACCATCCCAGAATCATGGCCCCATTCTTAAAATCAAATGTTAAAATTAAATAAAAGTTTTCGGTTAAAGGGATTTCTACAACTTTTAATGTTAAAATTAAATCAAGGTTTTCGGATAAATTCGGATACCCATAGTATTTTCTTGAACTTCATGTCATCCTAATGGCTGGTAAGTAACCTTTATGCACATTTTACTTAAAGTTGTCATCTTCATTACAGAATTCAATGTATTTCTTGGCTTCCCGCAAACAGAAGCCGGTAAGTGGAATATATATATATATATATATATATATATATATATATATATATATATATATATATATATATATATATATATATATATATATATACAGGATTTTCAGAGAAATGCCTTATGCAGCACGTAGTTCAGTTATGTCCAAAAGTGAGTAGTGTTATATTTTAGTTTTTAATAGTTTTATTTATAGTACGATGTAACCTTTATAAATAAACGGAACGATATTGCTGAAGGAGGCCATATTTGAAAACATACGGTTTCTTTTATACAAGTACGAATATTTATTTTGAACCCTGTGGTTCGTAAGGGTAAATATATAAATTATTCTTTATAATTCAACTAGATTTTGTTCCAGCTTATGCCTTGATTAATATTTTTATAACAATAAATTTTATATATCTTCACGGGTGTTTTTTTTTATTATTTCCCTAACCTATTGGTGTAATTACTTCTGCTTCGTGAATTATGGTTTGCTTAGTGAAGTTATTACAACTCTTTTTGTTTTTTTCTGAATAATGTTTCAATTAAAATCAATAGAAATAACTTTATACACATGGTTTTCATTTATACAGTGTTTGAGGTTCATTCTTCACTTACGTTCTAAGCCAATAGCCATACTGGGAATGTTCTGAGACGCTGGGGCTACCTCCATACCTACTAGGGGATTTTAGAAACAAGTTAAGAGGTTGATTTTATTTATAGCATATTATCCATGAATTGAGTCTTCAATAACAATATCAAATATTAATAACCTTCAGTAGAGTTGACCATTGAAATTACATTAAAGTGGTTTACATAAATTGATACTGAAAATAGTTATTGCACAAATCAGTTTAGAAGGATCTTGTCTGGAATGGGCAGTGTTTGAATTCTATTAATATTTGCATATATTTTCACTACAATTTGTCGCCCAAGGTGAAGGCACAGTTTTTCCTCTCCACGAAACATTATAATGCCTGAAACAATATGAACATTATAGCAGAACTAAAGATACATTCATAAAGGTACCTAATTCAATGCTAGATGGGGCTCTTTGGTACAAGATTTTCATGCGATCTAATTCAATCCTAACAATTAATTTGTCATATTAAGTAGGGAAACAAGAATAAACTTTTAATGAATTCTTGGTTCTCATGGTAGATAGATGAAAAAGAGTATTTCCTTATGTAAATATAATTAAAGTTGAGAATACACTATTTAATTGTATGTTAAACCAAGGAACACATTACACCATGCAAGGAAAAAAATTGGTTAATAAGTAATCTGTTTAGGTTGGGTATATTTTAATACTTATTACACACAAGTAGTCATATAGGGCCGGTTCTGGCTCAGCTCAAGGTTATTCACGCGCTTGTGGTGATCGTGGAACTTCATTGAAGGACAGGTTGTTGTCTATGCTAAAAAGTAGGTCAAAGTTAAGTGGTGCTTGTGTTGACTAAATGAATGAGTCAAGGTTATCTATGTGTCCTAGCTATTAAATCAGAATACGAATGGTTGTGGTCTAATCTAAAAATGGAAAGAATGTCAATTTCTTTTCAAGGTTACATGCTCGCCTACGTGTTTTTTAAGGTTAGCGATTTCAAGGATGCTAATTTATAATAAAAGGCTTCCTTGGATGCACTTGATTCTGTAAGTAGTACCCTTTTGTTAAAAAACATGACAAGCGTGGTACCCATAACAAGACGTGAAATTAAAGAAAAAATATTAAGTATAGAACAGAGAAGGAAGAGGCTAGAGGAACTAGTAAAAAAAATTCAAGGATTAAAACTAGATTTAGAGTTGCTCAAAGTGAATAGTAAAATGAAGAAGCTTCAAGTTGCAACGCATGAATGGCAACATTAATAATTTTAATGTTCAGTGTTTATTTTTTACATGTTTAATCCTCTAGGAAAGTGTCGGTTGTGGGGTCAAGTCCCACTCGAGTTGATCTTTTACTGTATGCACTTCAAAAGCTATTACGTTGACCTTCTGTTAGTTCATTAAAAACTATATATATATATATATATATATATATATATATATATATATATATATATATATATATATATATATATATATATATATATAACCGTATACGTTGTCACCGGTATGAAAATTTTAATTAAAGGTACTGCAGATAACTTTTTATCTTCTCATTTTTCGAAATTTTGGTTTTAAAGCTCATCAGGTTTAAAATGATTTGTTTTTGTTAACATACCGTTACCGAAATTAGCATCCTTTGTAGGATTTTAATTACGGGCTTTAGTATACTGGATGCTTCCGAAATTTAGTTATACCAACTCTGGATTTTCGAATTTTAAGGTTCTTTTTCGAATTTATGTATCGACGGTGTTTACGTTACTCAACTTGGACTTCGTAGTTAGGTATTTCTCTTTGTTGTTGGGCATAGCTTGGATATTGCCTGCTAGGCAACATCCAGTAAGGAGAGTATTACCGGGTGTGAAAATTTTAAGTTAAAGTACTGTATATAATTTTTGTTTCTCCTCGTTTTTCAAAATTTTGGTTTTAAACGTCGTTAGGTTTAAAAGGTTTTTTAATTACATTCTTAATTTTTTAAGTATTATTAAACATATCAGAAACCGTTAGTGACATTATTTATTTCTTCAATCTATTACCGTGTTTCTAAAAAAGTAAATTGATGTCGATTAAATGAAACGTAATTTGAGGAATATAAGATGTGGGTGTTAAATGGCTTTTTGATAACATCAGCTTGAGACGCGTTGAGTTAAATGTATGCGCAATTCTTTTACCGAATCGTTCCATTTATTATTTCCGTTAGAAAGATTGTAAAATTTGGGTGCTCCACAATGTTCCGTTTTAATCAAGCCGTGGACTTGTCAGTTCTTGGAAGTAGCATGTTTACGTCGGGTGAGAAGTCCCACACAACCAAGGTAAACCCTAAGTATCCCCATAGTAACCATACTCAATCCATAATAGTCAATCTTCTGCAAATATCTATTAGATGTCTTAAATACAACTGCGTCAGCTAACTTTTAAACGTATTCATGTAGGTTTACCTAAACTCCTGAAACGTTTCAAATATTAACTGCTTGGGGTTAACATTTAAGCAGTGTTTAATGTTGACAGTCTACCGAACATACAAAAGCTAACTATAAAAGATATATAATAGTGTTTGTGTCCTTTTATTGCGCATCATGAACACCCAAAGGTTAGCTTAAAATAATATACGTTTGTGTTAACGCCGAGTGTTAATTATTTAAGTTTCATTTCTATTCTACTTCATCTCATATGGCAAGTAGTTATTACAAGTGTTGTTTGTTGTTTGATTTGTGCTTGAGTATGTGTAGGGTGTTATTATACAAACCTATTTTTCTAACTAAAAATAAACTCAGAATTTCTTGTAAATCAAACACTTTATAATCTATATAGAATGTCGGCTGAATATAAAAGACGGGCTATAATTGGCAAAGTTACAATGTTTTCTAAATGTCTTGCTTCATTTGTAATTAAAAATGTAGAGAAAATTTCTGATGCTCATATAATTAATTTACAACGAATATTTGACCAATTTTAGCTACTGTTCAATAAATTTGATAAAATTCAGCTGCAAGTTGGGTGTAGTATTGCGGTGAGAATGTAGATGAGCGTCTAGATAATGAAATTTATGAACGTGAGAATTTTGAGATATTGCTTTATGAGCAATTGAGTTTAGCTCGAGATTAACTCTTACAAACTTATAAACCATTTTTATCTACAACCTCCCATAGTACAGCCAGTAGTGTTCACAGATACTGATAAGAAAGACGAAAATATTCCTGTTTGTCAAATGTGTAAACATTCGTATTATATACAATACTGCGCAGAGTTTTTAAGTTTATCTACTGAAGATAGGTCAAGAAAAGCGATGGCTTTAAAAATTTGTATAAATTGCATGAATGTTTAGGGCATTTTTAAAAAGTTTGTGGAAGTTCTACATGCCGAAAATGTCACTGAAAACATCATACATTATTGTATACAGAAAAAGATGCAAATAAAGTTGGAAATCCTTCAACTACGAAAGTAGTTTCTCAACTTTGTGGTACTGCACCAAATACATTTTTATATGAAAATCATGCTAGTCAAAGTGAGACAAATACAATTTCCTTTCCAGCGAAAGGGTTACTGAATG
Source organism: Vesta saturnalis (assembly GCA_036346205.1). Taxonomy (NCBI): domain Eukaryota; kingdom Metazoa; phylum Arthropoda; class Insecta; order Coleoptera; family Lampyridae; genus Vesta; species Vesta saturnalis. The sequence goes on from JARFJB010002114.1 coordinate 1,176,385, forward strand.
GATACTTCCACCAACTGCTTATGTTGATGCATTTGATAAATATGCAAAGTTGCATTCTGTTTGAGCATTGTTAGATAGTGGATCGCAGTCAAATCTTATCTCTAGATCACTCTGTACCAAATTGAATCTACCTATTGAAAAAACACCTATTTCAATTAAAGGTTTGAATAATTCTATTTTTTCTATCGAGTATAAGCTCTAGATTGATATGATAATAGGTCACTTATTTTGACGTCTTATTAGTAATGGTTAACATTTTTTGGAAACAATAAACCTGTACTTCAGAAAACTCGATTTGGTGGGATTATTTCAGGTCCAATTAAACATCAGAATAATTCTGTTTCTTGTAATTTTTCGCAAAGTTTTGAATCTCAAACACAAACCCAGCTAACCAGGTTCTGGGAAGTTGAAAAATGTCAAAGCAGTATTTCAAGTAAAATGGCACAAGACGAAATTTTTTGTGAAAAATGTTTCGTTGATAATGTTCGTATATTATCAAGCGGTCGGTTTGTAGTCGCACTTCCTTTGAAGGATTCTATAAATAAGATTGATGAATCATATACTCAAGCGACAAATCGTGTTCTTAATCTTGAAAGAAATAAATTGCAAGACGATCCTATATTTGGAAGGCTGAGTTTATGGATGAGTACCATAATTTAGGACCCCTCATCATGGGGTCCTTCGCGTAGATAGTATCACGACCAAATTATGTACAGTAATTCATGCAAGTGCCCCAAGGTCAAGTGGTTATTCACTAAACCATATTCAACATAAAGGTCCTGTACTACAACAGACTCTCTTTTCGATTCTTCTCAGGTTTAGGGAGCACTCCATAACGGTAACTGCTGACATTGAAAAAATGTATGGAAATGCGAATATTGCTAATCAGAATTTACCACTGCAACCTATTTTGTGGAGAAGTACTCCCGATCAAAACCTTGAAACTTATGAACTGCAAACTGTTACATACGGAACTACACCTGGTTCGTTTCTGTCTATTCTTTTCTGATTCAACTTGCTAGAGAAAATGAAAAGTCATTTCAAAGATATTGTTATATAATTAAGTCAAATTTCTACGTAGATGACCTTCTTACAGGTTCCAATAACTTAGAGGAAGCTCTTCGTGTTTGTAATGGCGTCTATGACATTTTAAGGCAAGTTTGTCTTCATCTTAGAAAATTTGTCTAAGCAGTCGTGAAATTCTATCTAAAATTCCAAGAAATAAAGAAAACGTTAAAATTGTTAACCTTGGTGAAAATGAAAATTCGAAAACAATAAGTTTAGTTTGGAATCCATCTTCCGATAAATTTCTGTATCGAATGGATTCCAAATCTAGAAATCAACTTGTAACTGAACGCGAAATTCTTTCCCGAATATCTCAAGTATTTGATCCGTTAGGTTTGCTAAGTCACTGCATAATTATTGGAAAGGTATTTATACAAAAAATGCGTTAGAAAAATGCTCTTGGTATTAGGGTTTACCGTTGCACATACATACAGCCTGGACTGTCTTTAGAGATGAGTTTCCCTTATTAAATGGTTTGAAAATTGACAGGCGAATGATTTAGGATAGCCCAGAAAGCATTTAATTGCATGGGTTTTCAGATACTTTTGAATCAGCATACGATAGTTGCGTATACATCCGTTCAGTAACTAAACTGCCAAAAATGAGGTTGCTCTACTGAAACCTGTTACCATGCCTATATCGGAACGTTGTGGTTGTTTGTCACTATCTAGACTAGTAAGTGAAGTCACAAAGGCATTAGGACCCTCATTTGGTAAGATATTCCTTTGAATTGATTCTACGGTAGCACTTGGTTGGTTGAAAACTGAGCCTAATCGATTGAAGACTTTCGTGAGCAATCGGGTTGCTAAAATTCAAAAGAATACTTCAACCTATTGTTGGAATCACGTGCCTACCCGGCTGCACATTTGTTAACCCGTCTAGTAACTTAAAGTACTGCAGTCTTTGGTGGTCTGGACCTGAATTTCTGTTATAAAACATGTCTCAATGGCCTACTTTTTATAATGAGGTCAATAATTTACCTGATGTTCGTAAACCAGCTACATTTTTATTTCAACAAACCCATGAAAGTTCAATAATAAATAGGTTTTCAAGCTGTAACAAACTGAAAAGTATTGTCGTTTATACATTAAAGAGAAAGAAAAGCATTGTTAAGAAACCGAAGGAATGGCGTGACATTGAAGCATCAACTGTATTAGAGTTGAATAATTCTTATATGCTATTATTAAAATTTCACAAAACGAGACATTTTTATACGAAATCACCAAATTAAAGAAAAATGAATATGTTAATAGCGATAGTAAAATTTTAAATCTTAATCTGATTTTTGATGAATTTGGAATTTTACGCGTTGGTGGGCGCATCAGCGCATCTAATTTGAGTTTTGATAAAAAGCACCCAGTAATATTGTCAGGAAACGATATTTTGACAAAATTGATATTAGAAAATGAGCATATTAAATTGTCACATTGTGGTCCCCAGCAATTACTCGCGTCGGTACCCGATACATTTTGGGCGATAAAGGGAAGGTCTTTAGCAAAAAAGGTGGTACATAATTGCATAAAATGTTTTCGATTTAATGCAAACACTTCTAAGGTAAAGTTCATGGGTAAATTTCCACAAAAACGGCTAAATCCAGGCATCCTTTTGAGGTTATAGGGATGGATTATGCGGGGCCTATTTTAATTAAAAATAGTTTGCGTCGTGCAAATTGCATTTCCAAATCTTATATACATTTGTTTGTGTGTTTTGTCACAAGAGTTATACACACAGAACTTGTGACTGAATTATCAAACGATTCTTTTATGTAAGCGTTTCGTAGATTTTGCGGACGTCGTGGACGACCTTCTGTGGTATTCTCAAACGATGGAATAAATTTTGTAGCTGTAAAATGTGAGTTACGAGAGTTAGATAGTTTTATTACAGATAATCAAACATTCATTGAGCAATGCGCTTATAAAGAATATATTACTTGGAAGTTTATTCCAGCATATTCCCCGCATTTTGGGGGAATTTGGGAGTCTGGTGTACGCAGCGCAAAACACCATGTAAAACGTATGGTATGGAATAATTCTTTCACATTCGAATGCTTATGCACGTTTTTACTCCAGATCGAAGCTATACTCAATTCTAGACCTTCCTCACTTCTTTCATCTGATCCTAACTATTTCACTCTTCTTACTCCTGCTCACTTGGTAAACCGCTAAGGTCATTGGCGAGAATATGACGGAAGTACAGTTCCAGTAAATCGTCTTTCTGTTTATCAACACATCCAACAAATGAAATGCAATTTTTGGAAAATATGGAGCAAGGAGTACGTGGCGGAACTTCAGAATCGAGTCAAGTGGATGACTAATCAAAGTGATCTAAAAGAAAATACTTAAGTACTAATAAAAAAAAGATAATCTGTCACTTGTTCAATGGAAATTAGGAAAAATAGCCCAAGTTCACGTTGGTAATGATGCGGTGACAAGAGTTGCAACAATCAAGACATCTTCTGGTGAAATTAAACGCGGGTTTCAAAAAGTTGTCCGTTATCTATAAACAATGAACACTTATGATGGTAATGTTAAGTCTGTTGAAGCCAAGTGACTTCAATGTATGTTAGCGCCCAGTTTTAATAAATTAATTTTGTAAGACATTCTGTATGTTAAAAAAATCTATTGGTAGACGAATGACAGTGGTATAAAAAAAAAGATTGATTGATTGAGTTATTGAATTAAATGTCAAAGAAATTTTATAATACTAAGTGTTTTCCGTTTTTTATTAAAAACCGTTACCCATAGGTCCTCTAGAAATTGTGTGAATTCTTTATATTAGTAAATTGAACAAAGAGCGTAATATACAGGTATTAATTTCTTTGCTTATAATGTTAACTTCAGTTAATGAAGTGTTAAAAACTATTTTGTACCAAACAAGTGTCAAACTGATTTCACTAAATTGTCTCGCATCATCAGATGTCTCTTTTTACATTTAAAGAATTTTCATTTGCCAGGGAAAGAAAATTCCACGTATTTCATTCCCTTCCCAAAGGGGAGGACGGGCTGTTTGAGCTTTCCAAGTTCCCTCAGCCACAATCATGGATTCCTAGAATACACACATACATACATTACGTATATATGCCTGGTGAGATTAAGGATGGGTGTAGTCAGAATGGGATCGGAACGATCGGAGTTAGGGTTCTGAGGGAGGAAATACTACCCCAGCATTCGCCTAAAAAGCCGCAAATGGTATGCGTATATGCAGTGACCATGCCGCTACATGTGTAAGAGGGAAACCCCTGAAAATATCTGATACAAGGTAGACGGTAACGTGAATCGAACCCATTACCTCCCGAATTCTAAGCAGGTCACCACTACGCTACTAGCTCGGTTTTCATTTGTCATCAAATTTAGGATGTATATACGACCGGAATATTAACTAAGGAAACGTTAGAAAAGTCAAGTTGTGCACTACTTCTTGTACCTGATCAACACAATTAATCGAAAGCTTTTAAAAATTCGTAAATAACAATATTCCACTTTTATTATTATTTGCAGAGTGAATACTGAAGTAAGCATTTAACCCAACGTCAACGTACTGGCATAGTAATACCATTGTATATATAAATAATGGAAGACCTAAGCTGAAATTGAGAACGACTGATTAACTTTACAAGTTATGTAAATTTGCTTTATCATTTTACATTTTCAAGATTTTTTTTTTATTTAAAGAGAACTCATATTTAATACTTTCACATAACATAAAAATTGATTTGAGATATTAATTCATACTTATCCATCTAAATTAGTCAAATATCGTCAATCCTTTCTTTACTTTGTAGTAAATTTTTTGATCACCATCGTTATCTAATGTAGCTACTATTGATGCCTGTAGGGCAATTGGAATACTTTCATAAATTTTTTAATTGAAAACACATACATATACCGAATTAAATATACATATAGGTACGCAATGTATATGTAGATAGTGTATAAGAGTTAGTTACTCTCTTCTATTATTTCTTATTTCCATTAGTTGTTTCCAATAAATTTGTCAGTTTCAAGTTATCATATTTAAACTTAATTAAACAGGGTAAGTATTTCTTTTTAATATATTGTGATGTAATTTAGGGGATAAGGTTCAATGAATTAAAAAAAAACAACAGGATATGTTTGATATATATATATATATATATATATATATATATATATATATATATATATATATATATATATGATTGTGATTAGTACATGAATACTACCTCGGCTAGTAACGCAGGGGATAGGGTTCAAGGAATTAGTTTTGTGATGATATTAAATTAAACATTCATATCAAAATTTTTTAAAATACCTTAGTTATTGTCTTTAAATTAAATTAAATTCAACTTAAATTGTTTTATTCAAACACCTCATATCATGAATAATTATACAACACATTGCGAGCATGCGGATATCTGTTTGTAAATAATGATGTTGAAAATGTGCATTGCGTGTTTCATGGCTGAATAACAAAATAATATTCTGTTACTGTAAGTATAGTTTGATTTTTAACTGATGTAATATTAGTATACAATTAATGAATCGCGTAAGTGTTCGCTGCCTGGTATATAATCTGTTTAAATTTTTTATACATGTAAACATAGGTGATACGCATTATTCATAAACATAACATAGATTAATGACATAAGATTCATATAACTTAAAGCGTTCTTAATCTTCCTTCTGTTATCCAAATCAGATGTATTGTGGATCCCTTGAAGTCTACTGGCACACCAGTGATTGAGATTGATCATGAGCTTTATTTTAATATTGTATACTTTTAATACAATAATTATCTGCATTCACTTTTATTTATTAACACTTTTTATAATTTTTGTAAAAAGAAATAAACTCGATACTGATTTTAATTAATTTTGTTTATATTCAAAAGAAGAATTAATAACATTATTTAATATTTCTACTTAAATATCGCTTTAACATTTCACTTATTGTAAATTTACTATAACCTCACTTTTGTTTAAGTAGTTTAAAAATTTGCGACTATGTTTTGTTTTTGTATGAATTAGGTTATGAGGTAAACTTACCAATCTTCATAATTTTGATTACATGTTTTAAACAAAAGTAACTTGCTTTTACATTCAAGATTGTTAGCAGACTCTCAAGAAAATTTTTAAACGTAGTATCTTTTTTTTCTAAAACACCAATTTAGTTACTTTGTACCAACAATGTTAATTTATGTTGCTACACTTCCTTTTGACATCACTGTAAGTTATTTTTATCATCATTGTTCTTCATTATCTTCCATAATTTCATAAATTATATGAATCTTTCTAACATTGTCCATAATTTCATAAATTATATGAATCTTTCTAACATTGTCTTTTTAGTTAGCTTCAATCATCCAGTTTACTTCATCGACGTGTTATCTAATACAAATTAATTTCTTTTATTTGGGAACTGAAGCAGATCATGCTACCAGAACAGGTTTTCCTTTTTAAAAATGGATATGATTAACGATATTTAAGAAAATACATAATTTATGTCTTCCGGAGGTGATCGGAAACTACTAATGTGAAAATTCTCTGGTACACCCATGATTAAAATGCAATAACTATAACACTTGAATCTTATATCTCAGAATACGCTGTATAATCACCTATGTACTCAGTTAAATGTTATAATGGCTTTATATAACTTGCGACCTTGCATATATGTTCATTAATCAATATCGTATAGATCATCATATTACTTGTAGGCTTTGCAAAAACTTTAATATTTACTTACTCTATTGCATCTAGAACAATGACTACCACTAAGCACAAGTCAGGTGCTTTAAAAAGGAAAATAAGAAACGAAAAAGAAGAACAAAAACTGAAATTGCTGAAAATAAGTAGCTTTTTAGTTACTACCCCAAAGACTACTGTTAACTTATCTTTATCAGCTGATTCTACATCTAAAGATTCATCGTATGACACTATTAATGATGTTCCTGAAGGAATTCAATCTATAAGTTCAAATTTACCTGACTCAAAAAACGTACAATTACAGAAGAATATGTTACCCCCTGATTCTGAAAATGTCAAATTAAATATCGGTAAGGGACATTACCATGGTGCATTATCGAATGTACAAAAAATGATATTCAGTACATGCTGAGCGCTGTCGTCTACAAGACCCTTTTCCTCGAAACAATTCAGGCAGGAGGTTTAAAAATTTCTATTATAAAAAGAAAACGAAATATGGCATAATTATTGAACGTTCGTGGTTATGTTATTCAAAAATTTTAAATCGTTGTTATAGTCAACCGTGTTGGTTATTTTCAAATTACGAAGACACCATGGGTTTTAATAACTGGATTCACTTACATCAAGCTATTACTCGTCACGAGCGATTTAACAAACATGGCCAATGTTGTGCCATTTTTGATCAATGGCGCCTGAACGACATTATCGATTATGCCAGTGAATTATTAATTAAGTAAGAAATTTCATTGTGGCGCCAAATTTTAGAAAGAGTGATTGGATAGCTTTAACTTTAGCATCGTGTAACATGTCGTTCATCGGTACAATTGAAAAGGTTTATTCTGATAATCCTGGAATATTTTTGTCAATAGTTCATCTACTTGCTAAATTTGATATAATCTTAAAAAACCTATTAGAAAATAAAAAAGAAACAATCAACCACTTATTTAAGCCCAGCTATTGAAAACTAAATCATAATTTCTTTAGAAGATGAGGTCAAAAAGGATATTATATAGAAAGTGAGAAGCACCCGCTTTTTTTCAATAATTTATTATTGTCACTATGCAAGACGTCTTCAAAATTGATAAATTTAGTACCATTGTTCGCTATGTCACGATTTAATATGAAAATGAAAATCTAATAAAAATTATAATTGAAGAATGGTTTTTAGGATTTATTCCAGTTAAAAATCATACGGGAGTAGCTCTAAGTAATAAAATACTGTCTCTGCTTAGTTCTAAGTGATAATGAGTTGTCTTTGGAAAAACTTCGTGGTCAAGGATATTATGGTGCCGCAAATATGTGTGGAGTGTATAATGGAGTTCAAGCATTAATATCTAAACAAGCCACAAATGCACCGTACGTGCACTATGCAGAACGTAGTTTGAACTTAGTTTTAAATGATTTAGTAAAATTTTTACGATTTTCTTGGGCGAGTTTCTGTATTTTTTGCTCATTGCATAAAACGATGGTCGCTGTTGGAAAATAACATCTCTCAAACTAAAACGAAATTAAACAGATTAAGTCCCACAAGATGGTCTTCGAGATACGATGGTCTTAGATTTAGATACTTAGATATAATAAAAACTAATTTATTGTTAATATCGTCTGATAAAAATGAAATCAGTGAAGCAAAATCGTTGAAAATTTATTTAGAAACCTTTTTTTGAAACGATATTTTTAATTGTATTAAAATCAAAGGTTTTGAAAATTGTTGATACAGCATCCAAATTGGATGTAAGCATATCTTCAAAAATATTAGATGATGTGTTACTGAATATGACAAATTTAAGAGATCTTTTTTTCAATTACAGCAGCGGCTATTGATTTGGCAAATCAGTGGCAAATAAAAGCAGAATTTTCGCAAAAACGATTCAGCAGATCAAAGCGTTTTTTTGATGAAACAAAAAATCATTTTCAAATTGAATCTAACGAACATTGGTTTAAAGTGAACATTTTTTTCAAAGCTTTAGATGTTCAGATTAATATACGTGGTTGTAGCTTAAATAAAGTTAATCTTTCAGCTATTGAGCTCCGAAATTATAAGTAACTCATGAGACGGCGCGTTGTTTCAACTAGGGCAAAAATTTCATTCAACCCATATTAGTGACGTTTCTGACGTAATTTCTTCGCAAATATTATTCTTCAAACAGTGTTTTAAAAATTGAAATAAGATCGTTGACTTCTGTTATGGTGCTATTGAATTTTATTTTAATGAGAAATTACTTATCATCCAGCAGCTTCACTGAAATAATTATTGCGTGTGTCTTGCTTCTAACTATTCCAATTTCAGTTGCATCCGCTGAACGTTCATTTTCAATGTTAAGATTAATAAAAAACTTTTTGCGAAATTCAATGGGCGAGGCAAGATTATCGTCTTTTACTCTTATTTCAATAGATAGGATAGCAACAAAGTTAGAGGTTTCAAAAATAATTGAAGATTTCGCCAATTTAAAGGTTACAGCGAAATAATTTTGATATGTTTTATACTGTTGAATGTACTACTCCTTTTACTTTATATTATGTGTATTATGTTTATGTATTAATTTAGAGATTGCATAAATAATACATTTTTTTGCAAGTTTTTTTTATACGAAAAAGGGTCCACAGTGAACTTCAAACACAGGACCAAGTTTTGTAGTTACAGTGCTAGAAAGCAGGTATTACTGTATATATATATATATATATATATATATATATATATATATATATATATATATATATATATATATTTATACATATACTTATACATGTGTGTGTGTGTGTGTGTGTGTGTGTGTGTGTGTGTGTGTATGCGTACGTGTGTGCGTGCGTGTGTATGTGTGTGAGTGTGTGCATGTGTACCCAAACACCAACAGATATTTATAAAATATTCGGTAAATATGCCTAAAGTATGTATATCCATAGAATGCTCTATGGCTATAGGGATATGGATATTGGATATGTCATATTCTAAGAATACATTAAGATATACTCTCAAATCACTCCTTGAAGATTCAGTAGTAAAATGTTAAACACAATACTTTTATATATATATATATATATATATATATATATATATATATATATATATATATATATATATATATATATATATATATATACACATATAGTTGACTGTGGGGTTATTCCAACTGAGCTATAGAGAAAGCAAGTCAATCGATTCAATCTTAAACAGCATGTACTTCCCTAGTTTCGATGTATTATATTTTTATACAAAATGAAGGATCACAGTCAACTTTTGTGCATCTCATGTGACTCCGCAATTCACTAAGGTTTTTCACATGATAACACGTGGCTGATCGTTAATTTGTATTTGCTATAAACAATATTAATAGATAACTATAAAAATTTTTAATTAACGAACACAAGTTCAACATAATAATAATTAACTGCATTTATTTAAAATTAAATTTTATAGTACATGCAGCAAAAGATTGCTCGGGTGGGACTTAATACCACGACTTTCACTTTGCTAGAGTGGGACTCTTCCAACTGAGCTATCGAGGAGGTCACAATCGATTCAAGCTTAAACTACTTGTACTTGCCTAGTTACGATGTATTATAATTTTTATACACAGTGAAGGATCACATGGATTGTGGGCCTACATGAGATACACAAAAGTTGACTGTGAGCGTTCATTGGGTATAAAATAAGTTCCACTTTAAGTTAGTCTGTTACTGTATGTACCTTAAAAGATAATTTTAAATAAATTCAGTTAATTATTATTATGTTGAACTTCAGTTCCTTCACTAAAAACAGTGTGTATAAATATATATATATATATATATATATATATATATATATATATATATATATATATATATATATATATATATATATACATAGGGTAGACCATTTTATGTGATACACGAGAATATCTCGAAAAGGAGAAGTCTTGGCAAAAAATGTTTCAGACTGAAGCTTCATGGCTTTAAGGGGGAAATATGATGACATTATCAATTTAATTGTAGATAGCACCGCTTTGGAGATTTCATCATCGCCGCCATTTTTTAAATGAGAATGGATTTTTTTCCAAAAGAAAGGTGTAGCTGGAAATAAGACGAATACAACAGTTTTTTGTTTTTCTTCATCGGATTAATTTTCATTGAGTTACGGTGTTCCAAAGTTTATAAATTAAGTAAAAGTTTCCACCCCCACCCCCCATAGTATACGTATTTTGTAACTCCACACCACTCTGCGTCTTTCTCTCCCTCTCTGTGTTGCTCCTATCAGTTACCTGGACCGACTCTGTTTGATGATCAACCTGCTTCAGGCTGATTAAAACGCATTTTTCCGTGCTTAGCATTACCCAGGATGAACGACGTGGACATAACTGGGCTTTCGTCCCTTTGGGGTGCTTGATTAGCATGAGCCCTTGCCTCTCACGATTTTTTTACAAAAGATTTTCGAAGATGTTTCCATTTTCTGGAATACATAACGAGATTCTTTGCTCAAAATGGCTAACAGTTGTTGATAATACGGCCCGTGGTATGTTTGTACACGCAGTTTCGGTCCTATGAATCATGACTTCTCGAGTTGTGGGCTCTCGCTCGTACACGACATTTTTTAATAACCCCATAACTAAAAGTCGGATGATGTCAAGTCGGGAGATCGCAATGGGCATTCTACTGGTACATCTCGTCCAATCCACTTGCCATTGTAGCGTCTATTTAGATAATGTCTTACAACTCCCGCATAATGTGACAAGGCCCCATCTAATTGAATTCACATTCTGAATGTTGTGTACAATTCAACACCTTCAAGTAATCCTGGTAGTTTATTTCTTAGAAAGGTTAAAAAGGTCTCACAGTTTACATTACCATTAATGATGCAAGGACCAATCCGGTAGCCTTTAATAATACCCCACCACACGTCAATACTTCAACGATGTTGATTGTCAATTTGTCTGCACCAACAAGAATTAACATTTGTCCAGTAATAACAATTGTATCTGTTTAGTTCTGCAGTATTTTGAAATGTTGCTTCATCACTAACCATTACATAATAAACAAAGGATAGATTTTCTCTGGTCTTCTGTTGGGCCCATGGGTAAAACTGTAAACGCAACCTCATATCATTTGGTGGTTTCACTAACGTTGTGCGATATGAATGATATCATTGCTTTCTCAAAGTTCTTAGGATGGTAGATCTAGGTATACCTGTTTGTCTCTCCATTTGGTAGCTACTATTATGTGGATAGAGGTGAACTGATGCTAAAACGGCCAGTACACGTACATCGTTCTCATCATAACCATGATTTTGTCTTCTAAGTACTAAGTTACCCTGTTGAGGTCTTAAATAATTCCTTCGAATAACAACTGTATTCGGATGACCCTTATCTGAATACCGAGCTTGATACAGAGCAGCAGCATGACGATAATTATTACATTAGCCAAGAATAAGCATCATGTCAGCCATTTCTTGTGGAGGATAATCACCCTTTAGTTTTAATGTCGACGTAGATTTTAACAAGTATCAAGTGTTAAACGCCAATATGATAACCAAAACGAGTACTAAACTTAACTGTCAGCTTATATGTAAACATACTAATAAACAAGTGTTATTTTTTCATCTTATATCAAGGTATCAATGTATTTATGCGGTACTCAGTTTTTTACTTACTTACTTTTACTTAATTTACAAACTTTGGAATACCTCAGTGAAAAGTGATCCGATGAAAAAAAGAACAAAAAACTGTTGTATTCGTCTTATCGCCAGCTACAGCTTTCATTTGGAAAAAAATATTCACATTTAAAAACTGGCCGCCATGATGAAATTTCTAAAGTGGCGGCATCTACAATTAAATTGATGTCATCATCTTTCCTCCTCAAAGCCATAAAGCTTTTGTCTGAAACATTTTTTGAAAAAAATTCTCCTTTTCGGGATATTCGCGTGTATCATTTAAAATGGTCTAGCCTGTATATATATATATATATATATATATATATATATATATATATATATATATATATATATATATATATACAGGTTGTCCCTAAATTACATAGCCAAAGGTATAAAGAAGATTACTTGCCTAAAAATAAGCCGATTAGCTAAACTTGCCTTAGCCAAAAAGTTGATAATAACGTAGCTACAGGGTGTCAAAGCTGAAAAAATAAATCACATTTTCTTTCATATCTTTCGACTGCTTTGAACTAATTTTATAAAATTTCTTATATACGGGATTCTTGGGATGAGAAATTAAAATTTACCATCGCTTTCGGTGTATTTCCTAGAGCGATAATTAGGGCATATTTAAACCGCTACTACTTTTTTGTGCTACACTGTAGGCCCTTTCAGAATGGAATAGTAGGTTTCCCTATCTTTTCTGCTTAAAATAGGTATCTTGATATCGCTAACAGCACCGGTTTCCGATAAAAACGCATCTAGAACTCATGATGCATGCGAATTACCCAAAAGTATCAAAATAACTTATTTGAATATCCCATTTTTTCCGCAATAGCAATTAGTTTTAATTAATTTTTTAATCTTTTTTCTCTCGTGAAAAATTTGGGTAAGGCGAACGATTTAGCCAGGAAAAAATGTTTTCTAATGCATTGCACACTTGTGCAAGCGCTTTTACTTAGGTAAAAAACTTAGTCGCTTTTGCTTTTTAGTTATAATTATGGCTCACAGTTTCACTAATTATGTAATGGTGGATGCTTTTAGTCTATGGAATTAGCCATTGCAACGGTCGAAGAAGTGTACGAGTTTATGGGGAAAAGTATCCTTTCCGTAAAACTCCAAATCGGCATACTTTTGCTAATATCGAAAGACGTCTCCGCGAAAATGGAAAGTTTCAACCAAGCCGTATAAATTCTGGACGCAGATGAACCATACGGACGGTGGAAATAGAAGAAGAGATTTTGGACGCTGTTGAAATAAATCCAAGGACCAGCACACGACGTACAGCATTGCAATTGGGCATTTCAAAATCATCAATTCATGCAGTTTTTCTAGAACAATTATTGCACCCCTTCCATATTCGAAACGATTAAGACATATTGCCCATGGATCCTAATCAACGTTTAACTTCTGTCGATTTAATATTGAATAGCAGAATCAAAAATCAAAATTTTAGTAAAAAAATTTTGTTCACGGACTTTTACTCAATGCGGTACTTTGAATGTTCATAATGAACATCTTTATGCTCATGAAACGAGAGTATCTCATTATCAGGATCAATTTCAAGTAAATATCTGGGCTGAAATTGTAGAGACTTTTATTATTGGTCTCTTTGTACTACCAAATCGTCTGAATGGACAAAGGTACCTAAATTCTTTAATACAAAATTTACCTATTTTATTGGAAGATTAGCCCTTACACCTTTGTCGTGACCTTTGGTTTATGCATGATGGCGCACCTCCACATTTAAGACAGAACTTAAATGAAGTACATCCACAGAGTTGTATTGTATTGGCCGGCTCGATCACCGGACTTGACACCCTGCGATTTTTTTTGTGGGGTGTCTTGATATCAAAAGTTTATATCTCCCCAGTTAATACATAAGAGGAATTGTTGGCAAGAATAATTCATGAAGCCAATTTATTGAAGAATATTCCTGAAGTATTGTCCAGAGTATGTAACTTTTTAACAAGAATTAACTTGTGCAATGTGCATGCAGGAAAATGGTGGAAATATCTTTTTGTTGAACTAGCAAATTAAATACCTTCCAGAAAAGTCCATCAATTGCACTTGTTAAAACAAGATTTATTTATTTTTTTCATCTTTTTCATCTTTATTTAGCTTTTGGTTGATAATGCAATTTAATTGTTTAACTTTGTTCTCCATATTGTTAATTGTTGTTTTTTGTTTTTTCTTCAATAATTATTGTTCTTGAAAAACTTCATTCTTCCTTATTTTTTTCAATAAATCGGCTTCCTGAATTAATCTTATTATTATTATACTTTTGGATAATTTGCATGCATCATGAGGTTTAGATGCGTTACTCTCGGAAACCGGTGCTCTTAGCGATGTCAAAAAGGTATACCTTATTTAAGCAGAAAAGGTAGGGAAAACTACTACTCCTACTACTACCATATTAAAAGGGCCTACGGTGTAGTACAAAAAAGATGTACCGGTTTAAACATGTACTAATGGTCGCTTGTAGCGCCCTCTAGGAAATACACCGAAGCCGATGATAAATTTGAATTTCTCATCCCTAGAAATTTTATAAAATTAGCCCATCAGTCGAAAGATATGAAAGAAAATGTGATTTATTTTTTCAACTTTGACAACCTGTACCTTCGTTATTATCAACGTTTGGACCAAAGCAAGTTTAGTTAAATCGGTTTACTTTTCCTTATCATGTTGGCTATGCAATTTAGGGACACCCCGTGTGTGTGTGTGTGTGTGTGTGTCTATATATATATATATATATATATATATATATATATATATATATATATATATATATATATATATATATATATATATATATATATATATATATATATATATATATATATATATATGGTGTGTGCTGTGTGTGTGTGTGTGAGTGTGTACTGCTGCTTTCTCGGGTGTTGATTCGCGTAGCTCTTCTGGTCTCCAAGAGACTGTTTCTTCCAAAACGACGTTTCGGCAAAGTCTCATTTGCCATCCTCTGGTATGTAACTGTCTGCTCCTGATTCGAGTTACTCGAACTGAACTAACTTCCTGTTATGTGTAATGCTGCGTATGTACTCTATTGCTTTCACCCACTGCTTTCACTGCTTGCGCTGATTTCACTGCTTTCACTGCTTTCTTTGCTTTCACTGCTTTCACTACCTTCACTGATTTCATGGTTTGCTTCCCTGTTTTCACTTCTTTTGTTGATTCTTTTTTAGGTGTTGTAGATATTAGTTGTCTAGGGAATAATGATGTTTTTCATATTGATGGTAGTCTCAGATCATCGTCTCTTGTATTGAGATTATGTCAGTGTTTTTTAATTTCTATGGCTTCTCTGATAATTCTTGCTGTAAAGGGCTCGGTGCTTGCCAAAGTTTTTGCGCCCACAAATTTAATTGTGTGTCCTGTTGTGGTTACGTGTTGGGCCAAGGACGATGTCGCTTGAACTTTATGAACCGCGTTTTTGTGTTCTTCTATCCTTGCGCTGATTTTTCTGGTGGTCTGCCCAATATAGGATCGCCCGCAGCCTCCACATAGGCCATTGACCTGAAGATCTATATATATATATATATATATATATATATATATATATATATATATATATATATATATATATATATATATATATATATATATTAATAATTGATTTTTGCAAATATATTTGTTGTGACCTTTGACTATTGCCATTAGGGATGTTGTCAAATCACCGAATTTCTTAAGACTCATTTGAATTAAGTTTTTTTTTCAATTTTTCGATACGACGCGTAATTTACAGGCAAACTACTCTTCCGGTGAAACTTAAGTTTTTGCGTAAATTTTTTAATTATCTGAATAACGATCAACATTATAGGAAAATGAGTAAACAATTTTAAAGATAACTCAATTTTATATCTTTTTCATAAAATTTTCTAATACGAACCCAATAATCCTTGTAAATTAGTTAAATAGGATTCATAATGCTTAAAATATGCTATTGACATTTTTATATAAAGGGGCAGTTTTGGAATATTTCTTTAAGTTACCATCTGCATGATTATTATCCTCGTTTTTATATGAAGGATTAAACGTCTATCTTACATATTAGTATGGTTGTTATATAACGTTGTCTATTTTTATTATGAACATATTACAAAAATGGTTGCATAATTATCTAAAAATGTGTTATTTCATTTCTCTTAATTTCCATTCTGTGTGTGAGAACATGAAGTATTGCTCTAAACATGATAACTATATAAATGATTGAAATCACATTAAAGCCTTTCTTCATTAATTACTGTTAGATATGCGTTTGTATATATTAGCTCTGTTCCTTTAATGATGCTTGTATTGTGCATTTAGTATGCACTAAAAAATAAATAAAACGTTTAGAGGGGCACTGTGTTACGCTTTTAAGTGGATGTTTCCCATGGCGCACTATTACCTTACCATACTGTTATCCCATGTTGGTGCAGCTACCTCAATTTAAAACGCCTATAACGTAGAGTACTCTTCTTAACTCACCGCTCTCGGTCGGCAAACTTGAATACATGTTTACCTTTTAACCCAAATACCATGTGCTGGAACTACAAAGATATATAACCCCACGGGCAGTATTAATGTAAATGCTAATCCGTTTTTGAAAGATCTATTTTACCGAGTATAGTACAGGATTGTACACCATTCGTTAAACCAAACTGAAATCATGAAAACTTTTTTACACCCTAATGCTCCTTTCGAAATTATAGCTTTATACTAAAACCAAATACATTCGAAGACCCTTTTACAGCCGTGGATTTAGGTCGGAAGGCTATCGGATTGCAACTTCCTACTTTTTTCGTAAATACTTCGAGAAATATAAACTGTTCCATTAACAAACGAGGAAAAAGTTAACAGTAATCCGACTTTAGCAGTAAACTATGTGGTCCTTGGGTTGATATATAGTACCCACTGTATAATTATCATTACAGTAGTCAAGCTATTCAGAAAAATCGTTGAAGAAAGATTAAGGTAAAATACGTGAAATATGCATACATAGTGTATCTACACTATATGTTTTCTGAAGAATAATTTTTGATTTATTCAACATTTATTGTTTATTACATTTGTACTGTCCTTTAGGATGACGTTATGTTACGTGCATAAAATGTCGGCTCCCCCAGAAAGGGACAGTCATGTGGTACACCTTACCATAGCCATCAGTCCAATCTGTATATGAAGTACTGGGATACAAGGGCGTGTAGTAAGGCCCAAATACGATCACGAGGATTATACAATTAATATAAACCAAAACGTGAAGAAAAAACGTAGTTATGGGTATATCATACAGTAATACAAACAAAACAATGAAGCGTTCAAGTATAATGTGAATTTTTTGTGCCATAAAGCTATTTTTGTTATGTTTACCAGACATGTTGATTAATACTTTCAAGTACACTTACCGATGTGTTGTTGGTTGTTATAGAAATAGATATAATAAAAACACACGTTATTATGCACTCCTCGTGTTCGGAAAATGGTACGGAGCGGCTCTATTTCGACAATGGTAAGATGGTAAGATCTAAAGATTTGGAAACATGTTATTTTTAACTGCTACGAAGGAACATAAAATGCATGGTATCTCGGACAATTGTGTTATGAGCTATAACTTTAGAAATAACATTTGAGAGCTTGGGTGATACCGCATCATTTTGCTTAGCGCTAATCGGATTCGACTATTTTTGGTCTCGTTTTATTAAAGAGCAATTTATTGTCCTTCGAAGGGTACTTGGACCGTTTATTTTTAAACAAATAAACTAGAGGGCGTTTTCTGCAGCGATTACAAATTTTTGATTTTTTTTTTTGATAAAACGGAACAGAACGGTACTATTTAGTTGACAACCCGTTACGCGGCTTAGAGTTACCTAAATTTTAGTGAAAACCCTTTGAGATAACCTCATCCGTTCTCGATTTATACGAAAAAAGGTAAAAAATTTAAATATTGTTTTTTATTTTTATTCTGAACAAGTCACCTTGTCGGGGACAAGAAAGCACATATCCATGGTAACCGCTAAATTGAAATGTCACTAATAGGACAATTGTCAAAAGTCCCTTCTCAGAGTTTCTTTGTCTTGTATGAATTCTTTAAACCATTTTTTGGGAAAAATATGCCATTTATCAATGCGGAAGCGTATGATACGTGCGCATCTATTTCCAATGGTTCGAAAATGTTGCAATTCCGTCGCGACAATATGCAATGGAATTTCCACAAAGAATACATTTTTCTCGAGAAATGTTTTCAAGATTGGTCAGGAGATAACGGGAAACTGGCAACGTGCAATCGATTCAAGCACATGTAAGAGTTCGTAGAATACGCTCCGAGGAAATTTTTATCAACGTTTTAGCCTACGTGAAATACGATCCCGCCTTAAGCACCAGAAAAATCTCCGGCGACTTTGGAGTTCCAAAAGCGATTGTTCACCAGATTCCTCAAAACAATAATATGCAACCTTACCACATTGTTTTACATCAGGCATTAAATCATACTGGTTATGTTCACAGGCTCAACCATTATCACTGGCTCTTAAATATGATTCGGGAAAATCCGAATATCCTGTTACGCACCTTATGGACGAACTAATCCACGTTCAGTCGCACAGGGGTTGTGAATTTGTACAATACGCATTATTGGTCTAAGGAAAGTCCACATTGGATGCGGAAAGTAGAATATCAAAATTGCTGGAGTTTGAACGTGTGGTGCGGAATAATGGAAGAAAAAAAACCGTCCACATTTTTTGACCAAACCCATAATGCGGAGAGGTTCTTGGAATTTTTTTCCGTTTTTCTTCCAACTCTTTTAGAAGGCGTCTCCGTGCAAACAAGAAGGCACATGTGGTTCCAGTTTGATGGTTGTCCGACACATTATCACCAAAACGTACATCGGCATTTACGTGAGCAATATTCTAACTTGTTTAGATATCTACCAATGGGGTAGTCTGAAAGAACTGGCTTTCCAAGCGAAACCAATAATCAGGGAAATTATGATGTGACGAACAGTAAGTCCCTTTAGAAGCTTGTCAAGGGCTGAAATTGAAGAAGTGGTTTTTTCTACCGAAATTTGTAACGTCCTCGTTTACAAAACAAATTTCTGGTAGCCCTTTTCTGGGTTTGAAACGTGTAGGTCCGTGGTTCAAACGACCTTACTATTTTGTGGATAACATAATTATTATAATTCAGTTAAATTCTACAAGTTTTATTCAGAATAATAATATAAAATAAAGAGAATGCTAAATACTAATAAAAATAAGCTTAAAATATCCCAGGTAAATAATAATAAAACAAAATAGTGTAAATACAATTTAATTCTGGTGAAGCCTACGTATCGGAACGGCACTGTCTGATTTATTCGTCGCCGGTTGCGCCCTCTCTAGATATAACTGTAAAAGATGAATTAACAACAGGTGTAATTTTCTTATCGATGTAATTGGAAAAATATTAATTAGACCAGAAGCGATCTGTTCTGTGCAGTGCGGTTTTGGTGAGGTGAAACAGGGATATATAGGTGGATCCACCAGGTGAGTAAATTCAGTATTATTTTATTTAGTTACAAAACAGGGTTATATTATTTACCACGTGTTTCGAAAATCTTGTAACTTGAAAAGGGTTATTTTTACATAAGGGGTTGACCTTAAGGGCTATTTAGATGCGTTATAGATAGCTGGTAGGTTGTTGTGATTCTGAATCGGTATAAGGGGCGAGCGAGACGATAGATATTATAAATGAATGTCAGGTGCTATGTTTGATATTGATAAAAAGGGGTGCAAGATTCGGTAGGGTAGAGCTGCGTGAAGGTATGTTTAGGGCAGAGAAGTCGGTCTAGGGGGATATTATAGGAGAATGAGTATAGGGAAGCTTGTTTTCGGGGCCGGAACCACGGATCACTTTATAGGGGGATGATTGGGTGTTTGTGGGTCGTTGATTCGCAGAGAAGTACCTGTTCAGGGCATAACCTCCGGTGTAATAGCTACGTTGAGGGTAGCAATTCAGAAGCCCATGTCGGTGCCGAACAGCTTAAATACTGTTCTAAATTGTAAACTGACTTATAAAACGCTTCTCTTTTGTATAAGGGATTGGTAATTATTTCCAGAGGATTTAAAAGGACGCACTACTTAACAGTACGGGGAAAAGTCTCCGGCAAATTAAGTACAGTATACTTTAGACACGTTTATACGCCGAATTCGGTGCTAGAAGAAGCCAAGAACCTTCTGTATAAAGGTGCTTGCTATAAGGGTGGTGGGGTTGTAGGTACTGGAGGTGAATAAAGGTAGATCGTGTATGTCGGTGGGTGCTGATGGATGTTTGTTCGTTAGGGACGTGTTTTTATACAAAAATTAATGGTCGAATGATACTGATTGGGATGCTGGACGCAAACCAGTTATGTGTATAAAAGTAATAATTTTGAGTAAGTAAATTGCTCTTTCAAACGAGACCAAAAATACTCGAATCCGAATAGCGCTAAGCAAAATGATGCGGTATCATCCAAGCTCTCAAATGTTATTTTCAGTGTTATAGCTCCTCACACAATTGTCCGAGATACCATGCATTTTATGTTCCTTCGTAGCAGTGAAAAATAACATTTTTCCTAATCTTTAGATCTTACCATTGTCGAAATAGAGCCGCTACGTCCCGTTATCCGAACACGAGGAGTGCATAATTACGTGTTTTTTTATTATATCTATTTCTATAACAACCAACAACACATTGGTAAGTGTACTTGAAAGTGCTAATCAACATATTATCTGGTAAACATAACAAAAATAGCTTTATGGTGCAAAAAATACACATTATACTTGAACGCTTCATTATTTTGTTTGTATTACTGTATGTTATACCCATAACTACGTTTTTTCTTCACGTTTTGGTTTATATTAATTGTATAATCCTCGTGATCGTATTTGGGCCTTACCATACGCCCTTGTATCCCAATACTTCATACACGGATTGGGCTGACGGCTATCGTAAGGTGTGCCACATGACTGTCCCTTTCTGGGGGCACCGACGTTTTATGCACGTAACCTAACGTCATCCTAAAGGACAGTACAAATGTAATAAACAATAAATATTGAATAAATCAAAAATTATTCTTTAGAAAACATATAGTGTAGATACACTATGTATACATATTTCACGTATTTTACCTTAATCTTTCTTCAACGATTTTTCTGAATAGCTTGACTACTGTAATGATAATTATACAGTGGGTCCTATATATGAACCCAAGGACCACATAGTTTACTGCTAAAGTCGGATTACTGTTAACTTTTTCTTCGTTTGTTAATGGAACAGTTTATGTTTCTCGAAGTATTTACGAAAAAAGTAGGAAGTTGCAACCCGATAGCCTTCCGACCTAAATCCACGGCTGTAAAAGGGTCTACGAATGTATTTGGTTTTAGTAAAAATCTATAATTTCGAAAGCTGCGTTAGGGTGTAAAAAAGGATTCATAATTTCAATTTGGTTCAACGAGTGGTGTACAATCCTGTACTATACTCGGTAAAATACATCTTTCAAAAACGGATTAGCACTTACATTAATACTGCCCGTGGGGTTATATATCTTTGTGGTTCCAGCACATGGTATTTGGATTAAAAGGTAAACATGTATTCAAGTTTGACGACCGAGAGCGGTGAGTTAAGAAGAGTACTCTACGTTATAGTCGTTTTAAATTGAGGTAGCTGCACCAACATGGGATAACGATACGGTAAGGTAATAGTGCGGCATGGGAAACATCCACTCAAAAGCGTGACACAGTGCCCCTCTAAACGTTTTATTTATTTTTTAGTACATACTAAATGCACAATACAAGCATCATTAAAAGAACAGAGCTAATATATACAAACGCATATCTAACAGTAATTATTGAAGAAAGCTTTAATGTGATTTCAAGCATTTATCTAATTATCATGTTTAGAACAATACTTCATGTTTTCACGCACAGAATGGAAATTAAGAGAAATGAAATAAACCATTTTTAGATAATTATGCAACCATTTTTGTGATATGTTCATAATGAAAATAGACAACGTTATATGACAACCATACTAATATGTAAGATAGACGTTTAACCCTTCATATAAAAACGAGGATAATAATCATACAGATGGTAACTTAAAAGAAATATTCCAAAACTGCCCTTTTATATAAAAATGTCAATAGCACATTTTAAGCATTATTTTTTAGTGCATACTAAATGCACAATACAAGCATCATTAAAAGAACAGAGCTAATATATACAAACGCACATCTAACAGTAATTAATGAAGAAAGGCTTTAATGCGATATCAATCATTTATGTAATTATCACGTTCAGAACAATACTTCATGTTCTCACACACAGAATGGAAATCAAAAGAAATGAAATAATGCATTTTTAGATAATTATGCAACCATTCTTGTAATATGTTCATAATGAAAATAGACAACGTTATACAACAACCATACTAATATGTAAGATAGACGTTTAATCCTTCATATAAGAACGAGGATAATAATCATACAGATGGTAACTTAAAAGAAATATTCCAAAACTGCTCCTTTATATAAAAATGTCAATAGCACATTTTAAGCATTATTAATCCTATTTAACTAATTTGTAAGGATTATTTCGCGTCGTATTAGAAAATTTTATGAAAAAAATACAAAATTGAGTTATCTTTAAAATTGTTTACTCATTTTCCGGTGATGTTGATCGTTATTCAGATAATCAAAAAATTTACGCGAAAACATAAGTTTCACCGGAGGAGTAGTTTGACAGTAAATTACGCGTCGTATCGAGGAATTGAAAAAAAAAACGTAATTCAAATGAGCCTTAAGAGATTCGGTGCTTTACAAGAAAAAGTCTCTACATCCCTAATGGCAATAGTTAAAGGTCAAAACATATATATTTGTAAAAATAAATTATTAATATAATATATATATATATATATATATATATATATATATATATATATATATATATATATATATATATATATATATATATATATATATATATATATATATATATATATATATATATATATATAACACCTAAAAAGAATCAACAAAAGAAATGAAAACAGGGAAGCAAACCATGAAATGAGTGAAGGCAGTGAAAGCAGTGAAAGTAGCGAAAGCAGTGAAGGTAATTAAAGCAGTGAAAGCAATGCAAGCAGTGAAAGCAGTGAAATCAGTGAAAGTAGTGAGTGAAATCAATAGGGTACATAAGCAGCATTCCACATAACAGGAAGTTAGTTCAGTTCGAGCAACTCGGAGCAGGAGCAGACCGTTACACACCTGAGGATAGCAAATGAGACTTTGCCGAAATGTCGTTATGAAAGAAAGAGTCTCTTGGAGACCAGAAGAGCTACGCGGATCAACACCCGAGAAACCAGAAGTACACACACACACACACACACACACATGTATATATATATATATATATATATATATATATATATATATATATATATATATATATAGCCAACAGGATAAGGAAGATTACTTACGTAAAAGTAAACCGATTTAACTAAACTTGCATTGGTCCAAACGTTGATAATAACGAAGCTACAGGGTGTCAAAGTTGAAAAAATAAATCACATTTTCTTTCATATCTTTCGACTGATGGGCTAATTTTATAAAATTTCTTGTGTGGTGGTTTCTAGGGCTGAGAAATTCAAATTTATCATCAGTTTCGGTGTATTTTCTAGAGGGCGCTACAAGCGACCATTAGGACATGTTTAAACCGCTACACTTTTTTTGTACTACACTTTAGGCCCGCTTAGTATGGTATTAGTAGTAGTAGTAGTTTTCCCTACCTTTTCTGCTTGAATAAGGTATACCTTCTTGACATAGCTAGGATCACCGGTTTCCGAGAAAAACGCATCTAAACCTCATGATGCATGCAAATTATCCAAAAGTATAATAATAATAAGAATAATTCAGGAAGCCGATTTATTGAAAAAAATAAGGAACAATGGAGTTTTTCAAGAACAATAATTATTGAGGAAAAAACAAAAGACAACAATTAACAATGTGGAGAACAAAGTTAAACAATTAAATTATATATTATTAAATAATTTTGAGTAGGTAAATAAGTAAATGGTTGTGTTTGATCTGGTGATAAGGGTACTATTTTTGATGCGTTCGATCTGTGAAGTTGTTTCAAGATGAATAGCAGAAGTAAAAGAATTCTACGCTTGGCATTAAACAAAGGTAAGTGTAAAGTTTGTTGATATTTTTGTATAGCTCTATTTAGCTTTTACCGCGTTTTACGCATTGAGATTCCTATGTTAATGGTTTTACGTTGTTAACTTTATATCATAGCCCTCATTACAAATGAAATTGTCATCGCGCCATAAGATTGAAGATTATATCTTGTTTGTAATACTTTATACATAAAACGTGTCTCAATTTTCTATATATTTTTTTAATTTACAATATTTTACTCAAATACCATTAATTTTTAACACTTAAATCAATTGAATTATTTTAATTAGGAAATATGAAATAAAATATAGGTGGTTTTAATTACAATGTAAAGCAAAAATTTTAAATCTACATTTTTCTTACAGAACCTGTAATCGAAAAAGAGACTGCACTACAACGTAGCATATTTGCTAAATCCAAGACAAGAGAAAAAAAAATATATGTAGTAGACAATTTTAAAAAGACATGTGTAAGTATTAAAACCACTTGTTCTAAGAAAAAATATAGATATATAGTTGGTTAAAAAGACTCTTGTGATTAGACTGAGAATTGTTTTGATAATCTATATAATCGTATGTTAATTAAATTTTGTATTTTTAAAAGAAACTGTCAAAATAAGTCGAAATCTTTACAAGTTAGAGACGAAAGTTGTTGATTTTTTACATGTCAGAGACGACTATACCTTGTTCCCATTGGATTACAATAAGCGATGTTGTCGTAGTAATGATTTCAAAGGTAACGAGAATTTTTGTAATCGAAATATTTGCATCTAATTAATTAATATATTTGCATTAACAAATAAATTATATAACATTACATCCAAAGTAACGGGTTTTACTGGCTCCAGAAGGTAACTAGCTCGCCAGTTATATCCTTCTGTCGCCAGTAAAAACCCTTTTTACCTTGCTAGTATAGTCCAAATGCAACAAAGAAATAAAATATGTAAAATATATTTTTCATCCCTCTTAAACTGAAGTTGTCTATGTTGAATTGAAATTAAAGTACTGATCGTTTATGTAGAGTATTGTATAATTATGCATTATTTTAGGAATGGGTGAATAGTACTAATTTTGAATTCAAAAAACCCTTTAATAAGAGCCTTAAACATGATGAGTTTAACTCATTTTCTGAAGTACATAACTCTAATGAAAACATATCTAACAATATTGTTAATGAAAAAGATCGATATAGTAACAGCAGCTGCAGTTTTAGTATTATATCAGAATCAGTTATAATTAATAATGAGCAAAGGCTTGGTGAACAGATAAATTTCGACAATTCTCATAATCAAAAAGATGGATATACTAATAGCAGTGGCAGTTTTAGTATTATATCAGAATCAGCCATAATTAATAATGAGCAAAGGCTTGGTGAATAGATAAATTTCGACAATTCTCATAATCAAAAAGATGGATATACTAATAGCAGTGGCAGTTTTAGTATTATATCAGAATCAGCTATAATTAATAATGAGCCAAGGCTTGATGAACAGATAAATTTCGACAATTCTCATAATCAAAAAGATGGATATACTAATAGCAGTGGCAGTTTTAGTATTATATCAGAATCAGATATAATTAATAATGAGCAAAGGCTTGATGAACAGATTAATTTCGACAATTCTCATAATCAAAAAGATGGATATGCTAATAGCAGTGGCAGTTTTAGTATTATATCAGAATCAGCCATAATTAATAATGAGCAAAGGCTTGGTGAACAGATAAATTTCAACAATTCTCATAATCAAAAAGATGGATATACTAATAGCAGTGGCAGTTTTAGTATTATATCAGAATCAGCTATAATTAATAATGAGCAAAGGCTTGGTGAACAGAAAAATTTCGACAATTCTCATAATCAAAAAGGTGGATATACTAATAGCAGTGGCAGTTTTAGTATTATATCAGAATCAGCCATAATTAATAATGAGCAAAGGCTTGGTGAACAGAAAAATTTCGACAATTCTCATAATCAAAAAGATGGATATACTAATAGCAGTGGCAGTTTTAGTATTATATCAGAATCAGCTATAATTAATAATGAGCAAAGGCTTGGTGAACAGATAAATTTCGACAATTCTCATAATCAAAAAGATGGATATACTAATAGCAGTGGCAGTTTTAGTATTATATCAGAATCAGCTATAATTAATAATGAGCAAAGGCTTGGTGAACAGATAAATTTCGACAATTCTCATAATCAAAAAGATGGATATACTAATAGCAGTGGCAGTTTTAGTATTATATTAGAATCAGCTATAATTAATAATGAGCAAAGGCTTGGTGAACAGATAAATTTCGACAATTTTCATAATCAAAAAGATGGATATACTAGTAGCAGTGGCAGTTTTAGTATTATATCAGAATCAGTTATAATTAATAATGAGCAAAGGCTTGGTGAACAGAAAAATTTCGACAATTCTCATAATCAAAAAGATGGATATACTAATAGCAGTGGCAGTTTTAGTATTATATCAGAATCAGCTATAATTAATAATGAGCAAAGGCTTGGTGAACAGATAAATTTCGACACTTCTCATAATCAAAAAGATGGATATACTAATAGCAGTGGCAGTTTTAGTATTATATTAGAATCAGCTATAATTAATAATGAGCAAAGGCTTGGTGAACAGATAAATTTCGACAATTTTCATAATCAAAAAGATGGATATACTAGTAGCAGTGGCAGTTTTAGTATTATATCAGAATCAGCCATAATTAATAATGAGCAAAGGCTTGGTGAATAGATAAATTTCGACAATTCTCATAATCAAAAAGATGGATATACTAATAGCAGTGGCAGTTTTAGTATTATATCAGAATCAGCTATAATTAATAATGAGCCAAGGCTTGATGAACAGATAAATTTCGACAATTCTCATAATCAAAAAGATGGATATACTAATAGCAGTGGCAGTTTTAGTATTATATCAGAATCAGATATAATTAATAATGAGCAAAGGCTTGATGAACAGATTAATTTCGACAATTCTCATAATCAAAAGATGGATATGCTAATAGCAGTGGCAGTTTTAGTATTATATCAGAATCAGCCATAATTAATAATGAGCAAAGGCTTGGTGAACAGATAAATTTCAACAATTCTCATAATCAAAAAGATGGATATACTAATAGCAGTGGCAGTTTTAGTATTATATCAGAATCAGCTATAATTAATAATGAGCAAAGGCTTGGTGAACAGAAAAATTTCGACAATTCTCATAATCAAAAAGGTGGATATACTAATAGCAGTGGCAGTTTTAGTATTATATCAGAATCAGCCATAATTAATAATGAGCAAAGGCTTGGTGAACAGAAAAATTTCGACAATTCTCATAATCAAAAAGATGGATATACTAATAGCAGTGGCAGTTTTAGTATTATATCAGAATCAGCTATAATTAATAATGAGCAAAGGCTTGGTGAACAGATAAATTTCGACAATTCTCATAATCAAAAAGATGGATATACTAATAGCAGTGGCAGTTTTAGTATTATATCAGAATCAGCTATAATTAATAATGAGCAAAGGCTTGGTGAACAGATAAATTTCGACAATTCTCATAATCAAAAAGATGGATATACTAATAGCAGTGGCAGTTTTAGTATTATATTAGAATCAGCTATAATTAATAATGAGCAAAGGCTTGGTGAACAGATAAATTTCGACAATTTTCATAATCAAAAGATGGATATACTAGTAGCAGTGGCAGTTTTAGTATTATATCAGATTCAGTTATAATTAATAATGAGCAAAGGCTTGGTGAACAGAAAAATTTCGACAATTCTCATAATCAAAAAGATGGATATACTAATAGCAGTGGCAGTTTTAGTATTATATCAGAATCAGCTATAATTAATAATGAGCAAAGGCTTGGTGAACAGATAAATTTCGACACTTCTCATAATCAAAAAGATGGATATACTAATAGCAGTGGCAGTTTTAGTATTATATTAGAATCAGCTATAATTAATAATGAGCAAAGGCTTGGTGAACAGATAAATTTCGACAATTTTCATAATCAAAAAGATGGATATACTAGTAGCAGTGGCAGTTTTAGTATTATATCAGAATCAGTTATAATTAATAATGAGCAAAGGCTTGGTGAACAGAAAAATTTCGACAATTCTCATAATCAAAAAGATGGATATACTAATAGCAGTGGCAGTTTTAGTATTATATCAGAATCAGCTATAATTAATAATGAGCAAAGGCTTGGTGAACAGATAAATTTCGACACTTCTCATAATCAAAAAGATGGATATACTAATAGCAGTGGCAGTTTTAGTATTATATTAGAATCAGCTATAATTAATAATGAGCAAAGGCTTGGTGAACAGATAAATTTCGACAATTTTCATAATCAAAAAGATGGATATACTAGTAGCAGTGGCAGTTTTAGTATTATATCAGAATCAGTTATAATTAATAATGAGCAAAGGCTTGGTGAACAGAAAAATTTCGACAATTCTCATAATCAAAAAGATGGATATACTAATAGCAGTGGCAGTTTTAGTATTATATCAGAATCAGATATAATTAATAATGAGCAAAGGCTTGATGAACAGATTAATTTCGACAATTCTCATATATTACTTGACAATCAAGAACAAAATACAGAAAACTGTAAGAGCAGTTGTAGTTGTAGTATTATACCAGAATCAGAAGTAAATAATGTAAATTACAAAAATAATGATAGCTTACAGTGTAATCTAGATAATCCACCAATCGTACAAAATAATTCAGGAAATTGCAGTAAAAGTAATTACAGTTTTAACATCATTTCAGACAGAATTGCTTAGTAATAATGAAAACACAGAATCAATATTTGACCATGCAAGGGATAAAGATTATGTCTTAAATGACATTGAAAACACTGCTAGTTTGTCTGCTTCATCCCTCAGTGATGATGGGTCTTTAATTGTACCAAAATAAAATCATGTTATATTGAGTAAACCAACATTAAAAAATATTCAGGTGAGGTTTTTATTTGATTATCTCTATTTTAAATTTTAACTTAACTTTAGCATCAACGCTCCCAAGAAAAATTGGTAACATGTAAATTTTGCGGAGAGGATATTCAAACAAAAAACTTTAGGAGGCACTTACAAAGACACCACTTTCAGGAAATAGAAATAATACAAATACTACAATATCCAAAAAATAGTAAATCACGGCGGCGCACAGTTGCATTATTAAAGAATGACACAAATTTTAATCTGTACATCAATGGTTTAATAAGGCCAAATCGGCAACGTAAAGAAGACTCCGCTACAGAAACTGAATTTTATCCATGTGCAAATTTCAAAGGGATTTTTTACAAAAGATACTTAAAGCGCCATGCAAAATCTTGTATTGTTGCTACAAGGGAATAAAAAAAAAATCATTTGTCTGTTTCTCAAAATGTCATTGCATGTGCTATGGATGTAACCAATGTAATTTCTAAACTAAACATTAAAAAGCAAGTAGGTAATATATAGTATAGTAGTTACTGATAGTTCTAAGTGTGAAACCAATTAAGTGATCATTTTATGTAATATATAAATGCAAATCATTTGTTTATTGCTCTTCTCACCTGCAGTACTAACTTTTAACCTCAAAATAACACTGGAACCCATTGTTTCAGGTCTAGACTGCTAAAACTTTAAAATTTTGAATTTGATACCACAGATTTTTCACAAATGAACATTTACTGACATACATATTAGAGCCATTTTGTATGTTTCTGTTCAGTACCGGTGTCACCAAACAACTGTTTACCATATTTTTAATGAATTAAGAATGTCAACACAAAAAATATTGTTTATGATATGTTCAGAAGATATTTTTGCGAGTATTCGTAGTTGCAGACTTCGACTACTCGTAAAACTATCTTGTATACAAAGTATAAAGTTTTTTTGTCAAAAACAAACATTACACTCTTGCAAGATATGTACTAATTTTTCCAATACAATTAAGATGGTTATGGAAAAATCATTTCATTTTTTAGAATCAAAATTTATACTGAATTTCTATCTCATACACAACAATTAGTTACAATTCACAACAGCTATGCCTCGAATTTGTTTGTTTAAGTAATCAAAATCATTATTGGTTGGAAACCGTTGGAAAGATTATTTCCTTCGATTTAAAATTCTCCAGTATATTATTTTACACTTTCATATCCATTTCATACTCTTTCTACCGATACTTTATTTTAGGTGTTTGATATTATGAAAGGAGACGAAATATCCTTTGTGGCAAAAAGAGATCCATTAATAGCACATTTTGGGGAATCTTACTTAAAACGACATAAAAAAGAGCGAATAATATATGCTTGTTCAAACAGAATAAGAGAAATTGCGCGCGTTTTGATTGCATACCGTAGCCTTGTAAATGACAAAAACATAAGTTTTAAGGATTTGCATAATCCTCAAAACTTTGTCATGGTATTAGCAGCCGTACGAGAGGTTGTTGGGTATGATCCCGACAAAAAGACATTTGACGCTCCCAGTTTAGCCATGTATATAGACACATCATTAAAAGTATCCTCGGATGAATTAGTACATTTAATTTTAAAAGAAAGTCCAGGTTTTAGATGTAAAACACCTAGTGAAACACAATATTGGATACAAGTTATAAAAAATTTAAAAAAATTAGTACAATCGCGTTGGAACATAGAAATGAGTTCTCTTGCCCATAAAGACTTGCAAGAAAAACAGTGGAGAAAACCTTTGCTTTTACCTTTAATTAAAGATGTCCAAATATTTCGTGAAGAAACTTTTAAAATTTCCAAGCACTGTGACAAACAGTTTATTGATGAGGTTGATGATGCATCCACTTATAAGTTACTAGTACAATGTACACTGGCATTGTTAATTCTATTTAATAGAAGAAGAATTGGTGACGTACAATTTTTGAAAATGAAAGATTATGAAAATGACGTACGAAGTAATTTTGTTGATTTTGAAAATACTTTATCAAACACAGAAAAATTTTTAACAAAACGGTACAAACGTGTCATAAATAGCGGAAAAGGATATCACGTGCTGTAGTAATTTTAGTACTAGAAGCACTGCAAAATTATGTAAATTTGTTGCTTAACCATAGACACAAGTATATTTCTAATGAAAATGAATATTTGTTTGCCATACCATACAGTAGAATAAAATGGGGAAAAGGAGATGTGGCCATTAGAGAATTAACAAAAAAAAAAATAAATTAGCAAATCCAAATGGGATTAGTAGTAACAGGTTGAGAAAGCATATTGCAACTGTTATGCAGATTCTTAGTCTAACTAAAGAAGAGACAAAACAATTCTCTAATTTTATGGGTCATACTGAAAAAACTCATCAAGAGTTTTATGAGTAAGAAAATTACTTTTTGCACTAAAGACAATACTAGTAATGGTAATATGTTTCTAGGCTTCCAATAATATCTATCAGACAGCGAAAGTGTCAAAAATTTTACTTTTAATGGAAAAAGGGGAGATTCCGATAGGATATAAAGGTAAATCGTTAGCAGATATTAATCTAGATAGTAACAGTATTGACCAAAGCGAAGTAAACGGTGGGTTCATATTTCAAGTAAGTTTGGAAAATACATTACACTTTTTTTATAGATGTAGAAACCGCAATTTTGGATCGGGAGTTACAACCAAAAGAACTAGAGAAAAGTAACCAATTACAAAATGGTAAGCATTTAGGGTGATTATAGAGGGTCTTAACTGCATCAGTTCAAATAAAAATGGCTTTATTAACAGATTTTGACCAAAACGTAGAAATTCCAGCAAGGAAGAGGAAACTGGGAACAAAGAAAAGTAAAACTTGTACTTTGTAAAACAGTTACTTATGCACAACTTTTAGAATGGTCTAATCGTGATATTGCTGAAATTGAAAAAGAATTTAACCATTCCATTAAAAACGGTACTTATCCTTCATCTGACAAAGTGAAGCAGTTTATTACAAAAGTCAAATCTAGTCGATCCATATCGGTAATCAAGTCAAAAATTCAACATTTAATCAAGTTAGAAAAAGATGAAAATTAGAATAATAATTTTATAACATAATAATAAGACTGTGTTTAAAATATTAAACAATAAAATTGTATTTTCTTTTTATGATAAGCTTTATGTCAAGTACCTATATGTATTTCTTATGTTATTATACATGAAAATACTGAATGAACATATATTTACTTATTAATCGTTCTTATGTTACATTTTATATATTCATATTAACATGTTTACATTTCTCCATTGGAATTAAATAATTTTAAATATACTGTATCTTATTCTCGTTAAATCTAATTAAACTTGCTAATTTCATTTTCCTTAACCTAAGCTAAAATTTGTAATCCTCACCAATTTTTCATTCCTAATGTAAGTTTAAAAAAATATATGGTGTCGAACAACACATGACCTGACTTTTCAACCTACAAAGTGAAAATTAAAAGAAATGAAATCATTTTAATGAGAACTTTTACCTTCCAACATACATATACATCTGTAGGTATAGAAGATTATGCAATTGACTTTTTTTTCCACTTAGCTTATTTTACAACGTTTAATCAAGATCGGCCATGTTGTCTGGATGTATGTTAGTATCCACGATAACTCTAGAACGAAAACACCTACGTACTTAAAATTTTGTGTTGAAAAAACAATAATTTATGTCAGATAGACGTTTAAAACTTAATGTCATATGGAGGTTAATAGACATCTACGAGTATATGCTAACTGAAAAAAAAATTTCAAAGCCGCACATTTCTATAAAAATATCGATAATACGGTTTAAGCACTTAAAATTATATTAATTAAATTTTTCGATTTATTTCGCTTTATACTAAGAAACTGTATAAAAAAATGTATGTATAATTTAATCCTTTTTAAAAAAAAATGTACATATTTTCTTATAAAATTAAGTTAAATTCTACCTTTTTTGCCGCTAAATTACGCGTCGTATCAAAAATTGTATATAACATAATTAATCCACATGTTTAAGGACTATATATTGGTTATCTCTCCCAAAATCTAACCAGCTCCAGGAGAAATGAAAACAAGCCTAAATACGAAATCTTAAGCACGTACGTCTTTTCGTTCCGTAGATACTAATATACACCCACACATAGGCATCATAGTCAACCTGTCGAAACTTTGTCAAACGTTATAAAATGAGCTAAGTCGATTTAGCAATAGTAAAAAGAAGTCGATCGCACAACCTTCGATACCTACATATGTACCTATCTGTAGGGTGAAAATTAAAAATGACTAGCTAGTACAAAAAAATAGAAACGTCTATAATAATTAAAATTAGGTAAATAAGCTACGCAACAAAGTTATATTTTATTATATATAGTAAGTCCTTTAACACTTCCAGAAACTAGACAACTGCGCTAGAAGCAATAACGTATTTGTAATACCTAATATACCCGTATATTAGTGGAAGTAATAAAGTACCGTTGGTATCACATAAAACTAATTTTTATCTAATAAAAAATTGCTTCCCCTCGTATGAAAATATGCTAATGGGGCTTCCCCTAACTTCATATATTATATTTTACTTCAAAAAATATTATTGCATACATCGGAAGTCAAGACGCCTTTTTGAGATAATGGAAGTGTCAACTTAACACTCATCACTATTATATATATATATATATATATATATATATATATATATATATATATATATATAGTGCTAGTCAAAAGTTCCCTCCCCCCTTGTATCTTTTGAACGGTTTTACTTATACTAATGAAATTTGGAGGATGAATATAAACGGATATAAGCTTCTCAACTGGTCATAATAAGTGACGTAATAATCATATATGACGTCACAGGGCCACAATGACCAATAATTTTAAATGGTACCTTATGGCAAGTAACATCCCGTTTGAAAGGTATTAAAAGTACCTATTCAGTCAAACTAATTTTGGTAGAGTTTAGGTTGATTTTGATAGAAAATTAAATAAATACTAAAGTTATAGTTTGGCATTTAATGAATCAAGATTAGTATAGTATATATAATATATATATATATATATATATATATATATATATATATATATATATATATATAAATAAATAAATATATATATATATATATATATATATATATATATATATATATATATAAGAGAGAGAGAGAGAGAGAGAGAGAGAGAGAGAGAGAGGTGGAATAGGAATGGCAACTGATAACACTTTTAAACAACGATAATGCAGTTGCGGAAGTAACTAGGAAGTATGGTTTGATAGGAATTATTTTCTAAGAAAAGAAAAATTTGTGAAGGATTCGTGGGATCATTACAAATTCAATTAAATAAATGGATCGAGAATGATGGGAGAAATTTTCAAAGCTTGTGAACTACTGCTAGATCAATTTTATTGGTGTAGGTAAGTCTAAGATTTTTGTGCCTCTGTTTTATTGTTATTACTGATGTACTTTTGGCCCGTTGGCCTTTAAACACGGTTCAAAGCTATATTTTGAACCAGTCCTTGGCCTGCATAGAGTGTGAAGGAAGGCAATATGCGATGTATTAACATTGTTTCTTAATGGGGAGAAAATAGAACCGGGGTTTAAATTACGTCGGTAACCATGGATATGTGATTTGTTTTCCACGCTAAAGTAAGTTGTTCCTATTGCAGTATTAAAATTTTTAACATTTTCTCGTAAAAATCATCGAGAACGGATGGCGATATCGCGAAGGGGTTTTCACCAAAATTTAGGCATTTTTAAGCCGCATAACGGTATGTCAACTAAATAGTATCGCTTTATTTGTTTATTTTTTCCAATAAATCACAAATATGTGTAATCGCTGCAGGGAGTACCCTCCGGTTTATTTGTTTAAAACTAACGCTCCAACGAACACCCTCCAAAAGGCTATAAATTGCACTTTCAAACGAGATTAAGATTGTTGGAGCCCATTGAGTGGTTTGGGAGATATTAAAATGTATATATTGGAAAATGCATCGGCCTCCTCCTCCTTTATTATGAGAGATGCCGAAGCGCTCCAATGATATTTTCAAGGTTATAGCTTACCACCCAATTTTCCGAGATAGCATGAATTTTATGTTTCTTCGTAGCAGTTACACCTCCTATCGGCCGAGTTGCCATTTCTCTTACTTGCTTCACTTATAAGACTTTTTTCCCAAACCTCCCGGCTATTGTCGAGATAGAGCAGCTCCACAACCTTATCCACACATCTGGTATATATATATATATATATATATATATATATATATATATATATATATATATATATATATATATATATATACAGGGTGTTTCATGTTATTTGAGCAAACTAAGCTTATATTTTTTTAAATGGAACACCCATTTTTGGAAAGCCCATAAAATACGCTTTCATTTAATACTAAGTTGTATGGGTATATCTCCTTTGGTTTAAGAGATATTCGAATGTTTTTTTAAAAATATATCCCACTTGCGGCCGCCGCCTCTGATTGTTAGGCGACTATTGTCTATATAAAAATGGTAGAAGGTTATTTGTGGTCCTATAGTATTCAAATTTGTTAAGAGATGTGCTACCTAACCTTCTTCAAAATATTTATGAAGCAGTTTATGGAAACATGTGGTTCCAGCATGATATTGTTTACGAAACGAGACCAACCACCCGAGAGGACATGATTTACCGAATTGAAATTGCAATAAATTCGATTCCACGAGACGAAATCGAAACAGCTGTTTCCAGTACGAGAAGAAGAATTAATAGTTGTATTTTACAAAACGGCCGTCAATTTGAACATTTATAGATTTTCACTAGTTTTTTAACAGTTGTTCATGATTTTGTACCATTCTATTGAAAAGTTTCTTAAACAAAAATCAATCATTACTTTGATATCGTTGTTATGGCCCGTTGGCCTCTAAACACGCTCCAAATTTTGCAATCTGCTTAGTTTGGACTAGTCCTAAGCCTAGATAGAGTGTGAAGGGAGGCACAGACTATGATAAATGCAGATTCCTCATTACTAATCCAACCTATACACCTTAAGAAACCATAGCAACAATCAATTATTAAATTAAACGGTTAAAAAGTCTTCTTTTC
Source organism: Vesta saturnalis (assembly GCA_036346205.1). Lineage (NCBI taxonomy): Eukaryota > Metazoa > Arthropoda > Insecta > Coleoptera > Lampyridae > Vesta > Vesta saturnalis. The sequence continues at coordinate 1,212,983 of JARFJB010002114.1, forward strand.
GCCATAACTCTGGAACAAATAAAGATATCAAATTGCGTTATTTACGTTTTTTGTTACAAATTTAAGCTACTTTCCGCTTATGATGTCATAATTATACCGTATGATTTAATTTTTCTGAATAAAATCAAAAAAACTGGTATTATTACAAATTGCGCCCTCTAACAATTTTATTATGAGCTATTGCGTACCAATGGATGCGACATTTAAAAGTACTTACCTTTTTCTGCTAAACAAGAATAGGTTTACTACAATCGGATAAGTCGTTTAAAAATAACAGCGATTTAAATGATTACACATTCAATAGCTTCTCCCACTCTTATTAAGGTCGGTACGCCAATGAGCCTTAGACCAAAATGATGCAGAATTGTCTATAAGCTTTCTAACGATGTTACCAAAGGTATGTCTTAATGTGGGAATTTTCGGAGAAATTTATAATTTTATTTTTTAATTTTCAATTTCGCCCCCTTGCGATGAATTACGGAACTTAAAAATAATTTCCAGGATTTTCTCGTGGCGACTTTTATAATGAATTTTTTTCTCCACTTTTTATGTCCACTAGTTTCTGAAATATGGCCGGTGGCCAGCCTTAATGAAACACCCTGTATATATATATATATATATATATATATATATATATATATATATATATATATATATATAATTTGAACAAAAGCGTACTTCAAATTGTAATCAGACAGTACTTAAGAATTAGTCAATCGTCTTTTCATAGCCCTTTTAAAAAATACAATTTGATTTGTTTAATCTAAACATAGCGGTTTAATCAAAGTAGGTAGATCTTCCTTAAATTTTGCATAAGGTCATAATTGTTGATTATGGACAACTTTTCTTAGTAAAATTTTGCCGCGTCATGAACAAAAAGGGTACTTTGCCTTAAAAGATTAAAAGACAATAGTTTTCGCTTCACTGTCAAGGCCGACTTGTGTTTTTCAAAAATTGAAAGAGTTCTTAAAATTCTTTTCAAACCAAGCAGGGCTTAAATCCCACAGCTTTAAAATAAAATTGAAAAATTTTTATTCCATCACACCTCTTGTATCATCAACCCTGGAACACGCTGTATATATATATATATATATATATATATATATATATATATATATATAGCTTTGTCTTTATGTACAATAGGTGTAATTGCTATATATAACGAGGTTACTGTCAACTTATTTATACCAATTGAATGAGGCTGATATTAAATTGTTTATTGATTATTACCAATACTAATAGATAACTGTGAGCTCTTTTGTTTTCAATGAACGAATAAGCAGTTCATAAGTAAATTATGTAATTAAAATGTTTTTAAATGCATAAAGAAAAAATTTACCTGGAGTGGAATTTGAACCTACGACATGTACTTTGCTATAGTATCGCTCTGCAACTGACCTATAGAGACACAGGTCCCAATCGATCCATGATTTGTGTTTGTGTAGAATAGGTTTAATTGCTATATATAACGAGGCCAATATTAACTTATCTATACTAATGGAATATAAGCTCGCAAATCACCAGGTTTCAGACATGCGAAAGCAACGTGGCGGATAATTAATTTGTTATTGATTACTGCCAATACTAGTAGTAATTAAAATTTTTTTAAATGCATAAAGAAAAAAAGTTTATCTCGAGTGGGATTCGAACCTACAACATGTACTGTACTAGAGTACAGTTCTATCATCTGAGCAATCCAGGTACAAGCCCCAATCGATGAAATAACTTACATATATATATATATATATATATATATATATTATATATTTCTTAGTTTAAAAAAATGTCTTTCGCTTTGAAATTGCCATTTAACCATCCACAACTTCTGTTACGACATTTTCTTTTAAAATGTGTATTAAAAAAGTGGCGGCGCGGCGATATAAAAACTTTATATATCAATGTGTCAAAAATGGCTGCTTAAATTTGCAAAAGAAAATTTTGTAAGTGAAAAGTTACGGAGAAATTTTGTTTGAAACATTTTTTTTGTAACTAAAATTCAATTTTTCGGAAACACGTCAAACACGATACGATAGTAACAATTAATCAGCACATTACTTGCATTATTTCAATTGTTTTAAAATTTGTTTTCTGCCATTTCTAGTTTTGATCGGACTATTTATTAGAAATATGTAATAACAAAAATGCGGCGATATTAAAAAAATACTACTTAATATTTTAAAAACGATCCTATGTGTTCGGACACTAGTTTCTTTATCGTATTCATCGTATTTAATTTTATAACGAAATGGCGCAAATGATTTTAAATTTAGTTGATCCTAATTGCAGAATAATAAATAAATTACCTTTGAATTAAAGATGTGAAAAATGAGGACGATAACTGAAATTGTTACCGAAACGTATAGATTTATGTAGAATATAAATATAATAATACACCTTTAAAAAACCCAAAAAAGCTAAATGTGTTAATTATGTTTAATAATGATTTTCATACCAAAAAATATAGTCTGTATATGTCCTCCATTTTGCTGCTACTCATTTTGACAAATGAATGTCGCAACAACGGATGTAGATAGTTAAATGCCAATTTCCCTTTGAAATTTATGCTCAAACAAGAGAATGAGAAATATCACAATTCTTGAAGCAAGAGAAGCCCAATAATTAATAAACCAAGGATCAAACAAGAAAAAATTACAGAGGAAATCCAACTCAAAATTTAGCAACCGATCGAAGCAGTCCGTTTCTTGAATTTGAGCTAATTATGATCTGATTACTCTGGCAATCTTTCATACTAAGGAACAAGGTCTTACAGCGATAATACGGGTAAGAATAAAAGTAAATAAATTCAACAAACTGTATAAATAATTATTACTATTTATAACACAATTATTCATGAACCACTGCATTTCGAAAAACCAAACCTTCAATTTTCCTGCATTTTCTTTAGACTGTCTTGCTGAATCCAACTCGTGGTAGTAATCTTCTGGTAATTTGGTTCAGTAAGAATCACTCGTAGTTATTGTCTTTAGAAGATCGTCACTCGTGCTAAAGCATTACAGGAGGTTTTCGTCACAACTATTCGTGGTCTGACTGACAAAAATTACCGGCAAGATTCCTACCACTTGTATTATATACGAAAATATGTTAGTTCTGATAAGATCTGCACTGTGTATCTGGTTGATAGATTCGCGCTGTACATTTTAATGTCGTCAGATCTACGAAATATAATGAAGGAGAATGATTCAAAATATAATTGTATCTTACTGTGGACAAGAGCAAATGATTGCCCGTTATTATTGCTATATTACTGAAAAACACTAAGTTATTGGATAATGTGTATAAATCATTATCATAATTAATTAATTATTTAATGGAAGACTGACAAGTTAACCAGAGTTAAGGTTGTCTTTAAGTAAGGCCGTACGTTTGTGTTTCTTACACTTTGTCTACAATCTAGCGGTCATCAGAAAGTTTACCATAACAATTAGTAAAATTTATGAATCAGTATTTAAGGGAAATTGACCGTAATACTAGATTAAGAGGTGTCGGGATACTTACATATTGTTAATTAAATTACGATGGAAAATAGAACGTAAGGTTTAGGATACCAAACAAAAGTGAAGAAATTGCGTTCATTGTCGAATAACCAACACCATTTTCTAATTTATCTTATTAAAATCCCTACTTCCAAAATTTGTTCGAAAAAGGTGTAAAAATAATGATTTAATAGGCAAATACGAAACGTAGTGATTACACAGTGTTACCCATCTTTTTTATTTCCTTTATTGCAATTTCCTATTTGTAAACCAATTCTGTTGAATGATAATGTAATGATGTTTTGTTGAACAGAACACCAATATGTTATGGACAAACTCCAAGCTTTATCAATTTATATTGTTGAATATAAATTTTAACTGTCTACATTGAAATTCGATGCACATACAAACTAGTTTGGTTGGGAAGAAGTATGATCCTAACGTATTATTGGGCCACAACCACATTTGATGTTCTTATGTTAAAACGCTTTTTTAATTCACAATATTACAATTCTTTGTTTATGAACTAATTTGATTGTAGAAATGTGTCCATATACGAACTATGACTAGGTATATACTTTTTTTTGGGAAAATATATGAACGCAATGCTTCTTTGACAAACTTTATGCCTACATAGTTGTCTACCAATATATTTCAATATAAACCAATTTCTTTAAAAAAAAGTAACAGCACAATCTATTGTTACGCAAATGTTAAACCTTATATTTCTGCATTGTTCGAGATTACTGTTAATTTGCCACGTTGGGGTTTATATATACTTAAAGACTACTGCGAAAAGTATAAAACTATAAGCATAATACTTTTATGTTAAATTAGAGTTCAAAATTTATAAAACTTTTATTGCAAATAATGTAATTATTTTTATGAAAAACGAAATGTTACGCAAGTCTTAGTCCGCTAGAATGTGCCACGTTAGATATATGAAACAGAGATTCTACAACAAAATTCCAAAGAGATGTAAGATAAAGTTGGTAAAACTGCAATATCTGCTTTACAGATTAAGAGAAACAAAAAATTTTATACAAGACCGCACAAGAACTCTTTACAAGTAATTAATGAATTATACAACATAAAATTACCTGCTGCGTGCACAAAAGTACTAATGCCCAGAACTAGGTGGTGTGCCGTAATCCCAATTAAGATAACCGGAAGCTCAGTCGCTTTGGGAAAGCCTGGGCGTATGGTTGGCGAAGATATACAAAATTGCTTTAAAAAGGGTCGCAAACCAACAAAAAAAACCAAGACACTGAAGGCTACAGTCGCAATTAAAATAAAGGTACACGTTGACCAGGGAAAGGACAGGTTGGTTTCGGATTTCAGTTCCAAACACGCCTAAAGGAAAGAGAATTTATTCCCCTAAAAAAAAACTTGTCAATGTGCTTACAAATTCTAAGTTTCACTGTAGGTGTAAAGCAAACTACATCACCACTAAGGATAACTAAATCTATTAATTATAAACCCTACATAAATAATACGTCGAATGGAATTATAGTAAAGCATTTATAATAATAAATAATCCCCAATTTAACTTACCCTTTCAGTGCTTAAACAAAACTAGTAAAAATGGAACAACTCAAAACACACCAGCTCTGTCAAACATACAGAGTTGAACCAGGTGGATAGAAAAAAAACTACAAAACAAAATTAGTTTGTTTAACCGTGGTTCTAGGAAGAGTTTTCATTAAATCTTGAATGGACCAGCATGACCTACTAGGAGTTTATTACGTTTCCTTTCTCTCAAAAGGAAATAAAATAATAATAAAAAAATAATAAAATAATATGCTAGCCATATGTCTACCTCTGAGGTTAGGTAATTCGATAACATAATATAAGCAGCCAATCAGAAGTTTAAAGCAGCGGAAGAAGGTATGTAACTGAATACTACTGCTACAAATAATAATTAAACGCATAGAAGAAAACCCATAAAATTCCCCAAAGGTGACAAATAGTTCACTAAACAACATTTAAAATTCAGCGGTTGAAAGCTATATCACTTACAGATATATCACTATACATAGTAACTTTATGACGTTTGTCATAAAGCACATCAAAACCTAAGTTTATGCATACCTCGGTGTTTTAGGTAGAAGTCGAGTCGGGAACAAAGACGTAGAGTTGTCGTAAGTCACCGTTTCATGATCAGTACTGAGGAAGGGCACCTGTCAGCATATTCATGAATCCCAGTTTCGAGAAGTGTTCACGTACAGGTGAAAAATCGATTACAGCAAAACACAGAAACGGAACGGGGATAAAAAAAAGAAAACCTAAAGAAATCAATGGTCTTAGTTGCGAGGCAACCAATAGTTGTGGAAACTCTAATATCTAATTAATAACTTGAAGGGTGTAATAAAGTGTATGGAGACTTACTTTCTGCAGAGGCGAGAGAGGATGTAGATTTTAAGGAAACTTCATATCAGTTTAAACGAAAGACTAAACTGTTAATATATGATAATATTAAGTACATGTTTGGAAAGTAAAATCACCACAATGCTAAACGTTAATTTTTGTAAAAATTACAGAAAATATCTAAACGTGTAGTTTCCTTAAAGTTTTGTAACTAGAAGTCCAATCAAAGAAAAATGTGTTGCTTAACGACCGGTTCTCACATATGGAACAAAAGCACGGGTACTTACTGAAACCGTAACAAATTACCATTAGATAATATACTTGTAAGCTTTGATGTTACCAATATGTTCTTTAGAATACTCCCTACTGAACATATGCGTTTATTAAATAATTTTTATTTAATGGTAATGTTGATTTAATTACAAACATGGATTTAATTCAACTATTTGATCTCTGTGTTAATCAAAATTATTTCATATTCAACAATAAGATTATTATTATCTCAATAATTTTAACAATTTTTTACAGAAATTTATTTACTTGAGAAAAATAATATTTGCAATAAATACAGAGACGGATGACGGGTTCTTCGTTACAGAGGATAGAAAACGGATTAGCGCGCCAACCAAAGATAAGCTATCGTTTAGGCGGTTTTTGGGTCCACTTCTGAACGTCTGTGGCTGCCCAAACGGCTGCGTCGGGTTTCCCAGTGGAGTATAATATTCAGGGTCTGGTCCTTATGGTAACAGATGTACCTAAAACTCAATTAATACGAACGAATGGCGGATACGGTAGTTGACAAAGGTCACAGGTCCCCTTGACAAACAAAATTCCATCACCAATGATGGATAAAAATGAATGATTCTTAATAAATATGAACTCTGTTAATTATTAAAATTTCACTGATTACGGTTTAATCAATCAAGTAATTTCCTTACTACTTATCGCAACAAATTAACTAGGTTTCGAACTTAATGACAGAGCGAGCCTGTATTAATTTTAATTAGATTAATCAATTCTTAAACTACTCTTTACCTCATATTCATCAGTAAGCTTTAGCTTCGTCTATACCTGCTGCAGTGAGAACGTTATTTAACAATGCAATTTTCACTAAGTAAATTAACTAATTTTTAAGGACGGTGTTAATTATCATTTGTATATATTAATTTAAAACTCTCTTAATTAGATTAACCGGATTTTAAAGTTTATTTGAATGCTTTGGTTTCTTATCATTCTTTAATATTAATATAAAAATGGTTTTGAATGTAATTTCCATTTAACATGTGCGTTTGAATACAAACTGTATTACTACTTATCAAGTTTTAATTTAATTTCGGAATAACAAAAAGAAAACTTGTATTTATATTAACGGTTGTTTACAGTGCTTGATAAGGTTTAATTTTGAAACAATAACAAAATCTCTGTTTACAATTAACGGTTATCTTTTAATTTTACTCTTATCAATATTCAACGGTGAATGATTAACTAATTTAAGGACTCAATCACGGTTTTTTTGTTAGCGGAGTAAAAAGGAAAGAAACTAACCTTCACACTTTTCGCTTGCTTTAAAAAAAATTGTAGAAGAAAGCTGGATTATTTCCATTAAAATACGGTCTTAATTCTACAAAATCATTGATACTAAAATTTTTCCAATAAAAAATAAAACTATTTATCCTAAAACGGTTTTGTTTTCTGAGAATATAAACAAAACTAAAATTCTTTACAAAAAATAAGACTTATTGTCTTCTCACTGGTTGAGTAAAGTATAATATTTGCTTGTGACCGTTCTAATTTTCGTATTCAAATAAAAGCGAAACCGCGAAACACTATTCTGAAAATTATTTTTGGTGCCTATAAGTGAATTCGAATGTCGGTTATTGTTCTTTCTTTTTTTTTCATGTTCGTGAATTCGACGGGCGGTGGGTGAATGGAGTTTCACATGATCTAATTTAATAACTTACATAACGTTTGATGTAGAACGGAAATTTTCCGGTGTCCTCTTTTGTATAACGGTTTTCTGATTTTAATCCTTTTGGGTGCAATTCGGGCTTTCCCAGTTTTTTCGGATTTTCTACAATTCATGTTAAGTTAAACGATGGTTTGGTGAACAGTAAGGATAAGGGTAGGTAAAAGGGACATGAGTCACCTCTAAGGATGATCTCATGACTCGCTAAGTGCAAGGGCGTATCCTTGAAATAAAATACTTTGGCGGACGGTCGGATTGAGTACTTTGTCTGCTACACTACTACGATACGTAACAAAATTAAACTTTTTAATGATTTTCTACGGAACGGTGACGGGCTACCTAAAACATACTTATTTATTTACAATTAAAATATTTAATTTGATGTTTAGGTATCCCGTTACCCTCCCGTAAAAGATCATTAAAAATTAAATTTTTGTCTTATCAATATTTAAAAGTGCATTATTAATTAATTTAAGGAGTCAATCACGCTTTTTTTTGGCGGAGTAAAAAGGAAAAAAACTAACCTTCACACTTTCTAATGAAACAAACTTATAAATAAAAGAGATTTACATATTTTTATCTCGTTACTTAACAATAACTGCAATAACCTAATTACATTGTGATCAGTATTAATATTCAACCTAAGGAATTAAAGTAGTGGTTAAGGGCCGGTTCTGGACCAATTCAAGTTCACTCGCCCTCTGGTAGTGAGAAATGTAAGCTTTTGGATCTCTTCAAGGTCAAACTTTGGGGGCAAATTAAAATTTTTGGAGCTCGCTAAAAATAGAAATTTCAATGTCACCATTCTCATCATATTACAAGGTCACTCTGCAATCAAACGCTTTGGCGGGAAATTTGTATGTCAAGGTCGAAAGCTAAAAATAGAAATTGCAATGTCATCATCATATTACAATTCTTAGAAGTCAAGGTCAAAGATTATTGACCTGAAGAGGTATCGTATGACATTTCTTAGTTTATAATAAAAGGCTTTCTTTGCGTGTGTGTAGGTGATATTTTTTAAGCAGATTTTTCTAAGTACAGCCCTTTCAAGCAAAACAATCAATTTTTCTCGAAAACGGGCCAGAATTTGCCTAAAATAAATTTTAAACACCCGCTGTCGACTTTTCAACGTATCTAACACATATATCAAATTGGGGCAGCTACCCCTAGTAGGTGAATATTTTTTAAGCAATTTTTGCAAGTTCAGCCTTTTCAAACAAAAAAATTTAAATTTAAAGCTAAAAATAGAAATTGCAAGGTCATCATCGTCATGATCATATTACAATTCTTAGAAATCTGAAAATATAGTTTTCAAGGTCAAAGAGTAATGTCCTGCAGGGGTATCATATTAAATTTCTTAGAAATCTAAAAATAGAATCATTTCATGGAAACATGAAGAATGATAGGTTGTTATGTATGTATATATGCTAAAATGTAGATCAAGGTCAAATGGTACTTAGGTTGATTAAATTATGTGAAAGTAAAATAGTTTTCTAAACTAAAAGTAGGACAAGGTGGGTATTTAACAAGTTTAACATGTAAGAGGTACTCAAATCAAGGACACACTTAGATCAAAATTTAAAGCTCAAAATAGAAATTGCTAGGCCATCATATTACAATTCTTAAAAATCTAAATAGAGTTTTCAAGGGCAAAGAGTAATGATCTGCAGGTGTATCATATTACATTCCTTATAAATATAAAAATAGAATCAGTGAATGGAAACAAGAAGAATGACAGGTTGTTGTTGTTGTCTATGATAAAAAGTAAACCAAAGTCACATGGTACATTACAATTCTTAGAAATCTAAAATTAGAGTTCTCAAACTGCAAGATTATAGACCCGCAGGGGTATCATATCACGTTTCTTAGATATATAAAAATATAATCAGTTTATGGAAACAAAAAGAATGATAGGTTGTAGTCTATGCTGAAAGTAGACCAAGGTCATACAACAACCCCACCATATGTAAATTACACATGAATCATTTCTTCAAAAATGAATAGTATCTCCTGATGGTAGCAGTTATTCATTATCAGATGAATAACTGATGGATCTATATGCATTGAACCTTAGTACTTTCTGTAAATCCTTGACGAAGGTAAAATACTTGGTGGTGGGTGCAAAATATAAAGTGATTGATATGAATACTATCAACACAAAGTATGGTAAGCATATTATCATTGAAACCTCCCATTACAATTTTTTGATATAAACGATATACATGAGCCAAAGCGCAGTGACAAGTGTTTTGTGTATGAAAATAATAGCATGAATTAAGTTTGGGTAAAGCAGGTTGCTCTTCAAACACCGTAATACGTTGTTTTAAAATTTTTTGAATATAATCTGCTTTCTCTCGTCCTTTAACGTACACCTCATCTGTTGTTGATATGAAATCACTAAGTATACGAAGGAATAGATGTGGAGAAGAATATCCATATTCCCACTTGATAAAGTGGTGGTTGTGAATTCACCAGATAGTTTTTGAAATTTACTATCCAAGGTGTGCCATGGAAATGGAGGCTTGAATACATAATGAGCAATTTGCTCTCCATTATATATCGCTAGTTCCTTAGGTGTAAATATATTTCTGACTGTTTTGAATCCTTAAACATCAATTATAACAATCATTACTTATCTACATTTGTCTGGTTGTCTTGGTTAGCGCGTTGTATATGCGCTAATGCGATCGTGCAGTATTTCTACATGCTACATTTAAACAAATAGAACTGATTTTGTGGTTAGGTTTACACACTATTACAATAGTAAATACATAAGCGATTTTACTGTGCAAAAACAGTGATTTCACATACATACCTTTTAGAAAAACTGATGTCGAAGCGAATGATATGTGACTTTTTTTTTTATTAGTATGCTCATGCTTATGGTTAGTAATTACTTATTTTAGCATATATATATATATATATATATATATATATATATATATATATATATATATATACCTTTAGCCCTGGTCATTCCCTTGTTGTTGGTGTTGCGCTGTTTTGTGTTATTGTATTGTGTACAATCATGAGGTGTGGTAATTTTTGGTAATAAAAAAAGAAAAAAAAGTGTTTAAATTTATTTGAATTTGAATTTTGAATAGTATGTGGTTGGATTTAAGTGTGCGTGTGGATTAGTGTGTTGTGGTTGCAGTGTGATTAATTAGATCGTTGGCCGGTGTCATGTTGGGTCGTCATCAAATAGACGGGGGGATGCGGAGGGCATATGGGGTATTATCGAGGGATTCTTCTGCCTCCTCGGGGTGGTCATCGAGGAGTTGTGTGAGGATTGCGGCAGGATGCTTGAATTTTAATTTGGATTTTTTTCGAGGAAATTTGGGAAAGCGGTAGTTGTAGGGAAGGGAGTGGCAAGGATTTCTTTGGCTGGGATAGGGTTGCCGAAAATTCTTTTATAGGCGGAGTTTTTCTGGAGTTTTTGGATATGGTTTGTAATTGGGGGTATATTGGCGTGGTGTAGGGTGAGGTCATTAGGGTACCGGAGGGGTAACCTGTGTATCCGTCTAAAAATTCGGCATTTATAGGAGGCGTTTGAGGAAAGGTGATTGAGGTTAAGGTTTGTCTATATAGGAGCTCGGAAATCCATAACAGGGCAGATGTATGTTTTATATGTGTGTAGAGGTGTTTTGGGATTACAACCTCTGATTCTACCCCGAAGGGCGCCCAGTAGGTTTGCGCGGTTTCTAATCCTGTTTAGTGTTCTTTTTACATGGGAGAGACAATTGAGGGTTCTAGTGAAGAGGATTATTGGGTAGGTGATTTCATCTTGGAGTGTGAGTCTTCCTTGGTTAAGGGTGAGGGAGACGTTTCTGGAGGCAAGATTGAGGAACCTATCCTCTGCGTAATCAGAATGTCGGAAAAGGATTGTTTGAGTTTTGGTGGGATTGACGGAGATTCTCCACTGGTTCGTCGAGTTAGAGAAGTTCCGTAGGCTTTTAGATATGAGGCGGGAGGCCGTTTCGCTGTTCCGATTAACCGCCCAGAAGGCGGTGTCACCCGCAAACTGCGCAACGACTACTCCAAGTTGGGTAACTTCGGGAATGTCGGATGCAAAGATGGTGTAAATAATAGGGGCTAAGGCAGAACCTTACGGAACGCCTGCAGTTGGATGAAGGAGACCGGCATGCCAGACCCTGTCAAATGCTTGCTTAATGTCCAGAAACACAGCCAGATTGCATTGCTTGTGATTGAATGCTCTGGTGGTCTCTGTAATCTGCTTCAACAAGGGATCGTGACACGTTCTGTTAAGAAGGAAGCCGCATTGGCTGTTGAGAAGGTGGTCGTTGTAATCTAGGTGGTCCCTGAGTCGCCTGGCTAGAATCTGCTCAAAGCATTTTCCGAGGTAGCTCAGAAGTGAGATTGGTCTGTGGGAGGAGGGCGAAGTAAGATCATCGTGGGGTTTAGGTATCATAACGGTGGAGGCCGATTTCCAGTCCGTCGGGAAGTACGATAGGGTAAGGCATTTATTGTAAATAGTGGAAAGTAAACGGAGGGCTGGGTCGGGTAGGTGGCGGAGAATTTTATGGTTAGGCCGTCATGACCTGGGGCAGAATTTTACCTTTTTTGAAATATGAGCTGACCTGGTCGGGCGTGATAGGGGCGTAAAAAGGACTTTCGTTATCGAGTAGGGTTTCAGGAAGGTTAAGGGTACGGAAATCTTCAAGGCGACTCTCAGGGAGTACCTTGAATTGGGGATCATCTAGGGATCGGAAAATGGATTGGAGGTGACGACCAAAGAAATCGGCCTTTCCTTGGTCGGAGGAGATTAGGTTGCCCTGAAGGGCGGTTAGGTGGGATTTGGTGTTTATTTTTCTTCTGGTCAGTCTATATAACTGTTTTCAGAAGAGTTTGCCATTTCTATAATCAAGCTGGGAGGTGGCTTTGGTCCAGGAATCTGCAGTGTTTATTGGCTTCTCGCCTGATTAAGGCGTTAAGGCGATTGTATTCGGTCTTGAGAACCGGGTCCCTGGATCGCAAGAATTGACGATGGGTTCGTTTTTTCTCTTTGATCCAGTTCACAATGTGCCCTGGGAGCGGTTTTTGAGAAATTTCGATGTTTTTTAATGGGATAGAGTTATCGACCGCTTCCGCAATAACGGAAGTTAGGTCTCTAATGGCTCTCTCGAGATCTTGGGCCGTTTGAAGAATAGGTGTGGGAAGGTTGTTGGAGATGTGTTCGGAGAACACATCTGCTTTTGAAAAATTTGTAATGACTGTATTGAGGGGGTAAAGGGGGGGCTGGACAAAATGAAGTTTTGACCAGTAGGGGAATGTGATCTGATGTGATCGTGGTACCTAAAAAACACTCACGATCGAAATAGTGAGCTATGGCTTCGGAGACTATGATGTGGTCTATTATTGAGTCACCTAAGTGCTCGAAGTAGGTTGGCTGTGTGTTTGGCGATTCGCAGGAGCGGCAACTGCAACAGAGCAGATGATAGTCTGTTACCGTTTCCATTCGTTGCGGTGTCACCATTACTGCGTTGGGGAGGCTAGAGGCATAGATTAGAACAGCATCGGATAGGGAATTGTAGCCTGGTGGGTTATAATATGATATAAATATTACAGGAGTGGGAAAGTGCAAGGTCACAGCAACTTATATAGAAGAGTAGAACTCTACGAGGATACCTGAGCAATACCCAGCATGCACAAAGTCCGACAATACTCACCTTGACCTATGCATGCACAAAGCCAGTTACATGTGACATTGGTTAAGAATGCTTATTTTGCTATGTTACACGTCCAAACCGCACTAGGCGTCGTGCATGCTCACTAATGTAAGCGGGTTGCCAAGCCAGCTAACAGGGAGATAGGCGTGGTCGAAATAATAAGTAAAATGAATGATTAATATGCTCAAACACCTTACACCTACATTCAAACAGCTCAGTCTGGGAAAATATGTCTCTAGGCGCCACCACAATCGAAAGTTTGCTAATATAATTGTCTTAAGCTGGATGTTAATTAACCCTACTTGATTGTGGAAAGTAGGATTGTGCTTACTCGGTAAACTCATATACGAAGTTTCTAAAACAAACACTCGCCCAAAACAATTCAACTCAAACTCAAATAAATTTAGCGCTACCCAAGTTATTAAAAACTTTTTGAATACACCTCGTATACCAAAACTTCCAAAATAAAATTTATCACTCAAATTCATTCAATGAACGGTAATTAATTTTTAAAATTCTTAACATGAACGATATCTTTTAAATTTAATTTACTTTTTATACCACTTCTGAATCGTATTGACATTCGAAAAGAATTTAAGATTTCAAAACTCCAACTTTTTATTATACTTAATGAAATTTGAACTAACAGCTGATCCGTTAATAGTGCATTGCTCTAATGAAACAAACATAAAAATTTTGCAATCAACCTGACAAATATAAACTTTCAGGTTGTTCCTTAAATCTGAAAAATTGAAATATGCAAAGCTTACTTTTAAAATTGTCAAAACAAGATCACCAATTAAGTAAATGTTACAACTGTGTTTCATACCTGGCTAAATAAACAACAAAGTAAAAATATAACGATAAATATATATATTGTCCTGCATAAAATAAAACAAAAACACAAATATTTACATAAATTATATCAGCGTGGTTGAAAGTTAAACCACCAATACCACTTCGCATTCTTACTACTAAAACAAACCATATAATAAGACTCAAGAACGATTATCTCTTCCTTTCAAAACTACTTAATAATTTAAACAATCATACGCAAGTAAACTAAACAAAAAGATAATCGGGCTTAAATGAGTTCTTAACATGCTTAAATCTAATTTCTTACTTAAAATTGTCCATAAATCCTTGGATTTTCTTTTTTTCTTTCTTCCGTAAATCAATTATTTGTAGTCCATTGGTACTCCTTAAAATTGCCTGAAGCACATTACAAAGGCTCAACAAAACTTATTCCTCTGTGCACTCGCGATTAGTTCACTATGCGAGGTTATTACTCCCACAAACATGTAATAACGGTAAACCTTTGGTTGCCTCATAAAATTTCTAGCAACCCTTATACAAATAAACTTTCAATGTCATATAACGTTACTTAAACATTGACTTAATATACAACGAACACTTCGTTCACTTAACAGGTGGTCTCATAAATACTTTTAACTGAATGTCGGTACAAGAACACGCGCTACACTTAACACTTTAACCTAACAGCTGTTATCTTTTTTTTAAATCTGCTTACGCACTTATTACTTTCTTGAAAATAAACAAACTAATTTTTATCTTCAACTTCAATTTAATTATCGTTTTATTTATGAATGTCTTTTACGATTCATCCCCTTTCGGGTAACGCAGTTGTTTAAACAATTACTGCCTCATTAAAATTCACAAATACTCCAACTTAACCCATTCTATCCCACAACCTTCGCGCGCGCGTCTCTCACCAAAACCAACAACCAACAACCTCTGACTAACTAACTCGTCAATCCCTGACTTTCGTATTTATAACTTCAGTCATCCATCTTTAAACATGTCTTCCTTCCGCATTATATTCTCCAATAGTATTCACTCAAAATGTCATAGTCCCAACCGATGCTACCCTCTATGCAAGCACGCGTGTAATTACAATACATCGCCATATTTGTTTTTACTTACAAAGTTTACAATTACTCCATGAAGAAATCATTTTTCGTCACCACATTCATTCAGTAGCCACTCTGGACCATTACGCAACTTTCAACCGTTATCTCGAAACTGCGCTCAATCTCCTTCCGCAACATTTGCAAAAATAAGTACAGTCTAAGGTCTCGAATCTCATATACATACACGTATTCTTAAAACAAATTGCACAACATTACGAAACTTTCTGAAATTAACACTTAAACATACCCAATCTTTCTCTACATATTTTCTAAAACATTCTACACTTATTCTTCACATTTTCTGACCAAGATTACTCATCTTATCTTCAGACATTCCATTCTTTATCAGCAGCAAAACAGTAGCGATACAGTGGAAAGCATTATCGTCCCATGAACAAATTTCTCTTCACATTTACATTCATCAGAATCTAATTATTCCAACACTAAAGTCTCTATAATATTCAAATACACGTATCTACATACAGAATTATATTTCTCGTAAACCTCCAGTGGCGTATCATACACCCACATACATTATACATACACACAATAATTTTTTTTTTTCGTTCAAACTCAATACACTCGCACTCAAAACACGTCATACACGTCATTATAACATCCTATATACAGGGTGCGTCAACGCAACCTGACAGCTATTCCTACGAACCTTGAAAAGCCTAAAATATGAAATGTAATATGCTACCTTCTCAATACCTTGTCAATAAACTTTAACCTTGAAAATTGGTTTGTATGAATTGTAATATGATACCAATACATTTTAACCTTGAAGAGCTTAGCCAATATATAAAAACCTGCAGACACCATATTATACGCTACATTTTTTTAGTCTCATCAATAGCAACTCTCTTCATTGTGATGTACCTTCTCTTCATTTAATCAAAAAATAGACATTTCTTTTGCAATATAAAATATATAATTTATTCCAAACAATTATATATAGATATATGTTATTATTTTTTTTTACAGAATTGTTAAATTGGTTGTCTTTCCTACAGTTCCGGCGCTGGTAATGTAAAAGTCATTCTCAGCCAGATATTGTTTAAACTTTTCCATGCGATCTTCTTTTTTAAAGTATTCATAAAATCGTAAGGGAAGTATGCACTTAAAGTTCTCGGTTTCAATCATAATATGTTTACCATACTTTGTGTCGATAGTATTCATATCAATCACTTTATATTTTGCACCCACCTCCAAGTCTTTTACGTTCGTGAAAGATTTACAGAAAGTACTAATGTTCAATGCAGATAGATCCATCTTTACTGATTCGAGAACGCTTTTGAATTTTGAGTTGACATCGGAACTGTCCTTCTATATATTACTGGATAACGATTTTTTATGGTAGAGGGGAGAGTGTGCTTTGAGAAAAGTATCAGTAAGCTAATCTGCATCTGACGATGACTAACTGCTCCAGGAATGATATTGCTGCTTGCATTATAACGACTTTACTTGCTCGCAACTTTACTAGGACTAAACACTGTTGAAGAAATGATTCATGTGTAATTTACATATGGTGGGGTTATAGTATGACTTTGGTCTACTTTTAGCATAGACA
>JARFJB010002114.1:1235000-1315850 GCA_036346205.1 Vesta saturnalis
GCGGATTTAGAAAGTATGTTTTAAAAGTGTACGGGTGTAACATGTATTGAAAGTAATACTCCATTCCACTCCAAATGTATACCCTTCCGCATTGATTACCATCTGAAGTGTTTAATGATTCCTTAGTTCGATTTAGGCTTTATAAAGGAAAGGACTGAATTCAATGGTTTGTTAAAGAGATTCAAAATATTGTACCTTGGGCCACCTAAAATAATCAATAACGTAATCCCTACGGATACTTTAAGTTCCACTCAGGTTGAACTCCTTGAAAGAGTCACGGTATGTCACATTTGCGAAAAACCAGTTAGTGATTATGATATAAAACTTAGAGGTTACAACCATTCTACGGTAGCATTTCGGGGACCTTCACATCAGAAGTGAAACCTAAAGTATAGTCTCTATCACTTCGTTTGTAGTATTTCATAATTTATCGGGTTATGATTCACATCTCATAATTAGGTAATTGACTACCGTTGTCGGTTTGATTTCACTGCTGCCTATAAACGAAGAAATATATATTTCTTTTACGAAAAATTATTACTAGAGCTAATTGCAACAATGATGAAGAATTCTGCGCTACTGGTTCACAAAAGTGTGCTTGCTTATGAGTATATTGATACTTGGGATAAATTAAGCGAGACCAAGCTCCCTCCCAACGATGAATTTTTCAGTTACCTTAATAATGAAGGAATCAATAATACGAGTATTTCCGATGCGGTTAACGCTTGGAACAAATGCGTTATTAAATCGTTAGGTGAATAGCTGACATTTTCAAAAATTTTCGTTCTTGTTTTTTAAGTACTTAAAAACTTGATCCCTTCCACTATTGCACGGTACCCGGTTTAGAATTCAATGCTATGCTTAAAATTAAACAAGTAAAGTTAGAACTATTTACAGACACTGTTATGCTGATGTTTACTGAAAGAGAAATTAGAAGTGGTGTGATCGGTATGCTAACGGTAACAATAAGTATATGGAAGACAAGTTTGATCCCATTTCTGAGAGTGTGTGTTTAATGTACTACGATGTAAGTAACTTATGCAGAGCCGTCATGTAATAATTTTTACCATTTGGTGACTTCATTTGTGCATGAAGCTAATTTTTAAACTTTGGATTTAATAAACCATCATGACGTTTCAGAAATTGATTATATAATTGACTCCAATTATCCCGTAGAATTACATAAATTGCAATGATCTACCATTGGCTCCTGAACATATGGTTTATATTACTTACATTACATCCAAAATGTAATTATGTAATTCATTACAGCAATTTTAAAGTGTATTTAAAATATAGATTGAAGTTAGTAAAATTACACTATATGGTATGTTCGGAACTGTTCCTATGGTTAAAAAGTTCACCGATTAGAGACTACCATGCGTCAGCAATCTCAAAATGCATTTGACAAAAATTTTATAATTTAATGATTAACAGGGCTTTTAGGAAACTGATGAAAAATGTACGTAAATACGTTTAGTAACAAAATGAGATGATCGCTGTGGGGCTCGTGGTTACATATCAAAACCAAATTTTCATAGTTGTACGATATTCAACGATGATACGCTTATCGCTCAAATGAATATGCTAGAAGTATATTTAAATAAACCTATATGCAGGTTTCAGAGTTTTATGTTTCAAAAACTTTTTTATATAATTTTCATTATGGTTGCATGCTACATAAGCTTCCTAATAACTATAAGGTCTTGTACACCCATACAGATAGTCTCATATACTCCTTATTAGTTCATGATATCTATGTAATTATCAAAGACGACATTGACGAATTTGATCCATCTGATTATAGTCCCGACAATATCTTTGGAATTCCATTAGCAAATAAAAAGTTCCAGGATCAATAAAAGACGAAAATCGTGATAAAATTATGTTAGAATGTGTAGGACTTCGTGCAAAAGCTTACAGTGTTGATGAAATAGTTGCCTAAAATTCAAAGGGTTCTATCCAGGTTAAGTTTCAAACAGATGAATGATTATAAACATGTTTATTTTATTTTGCCACCATAATGTCCTTTATTTTATTTTGCCACCATAATGTTCTTTATACGCCTCCAAATGCGGGCGTAATGTGGTCTTTATAGCACGGAAATGTCATTGATGCTAAGCAGCATGATTGACAGCAAACACATGACATGATACATAATAGCAATATCACAGTATCTTAGTAACAACAAATTAGCCTACTGTCGACTTTATTTCACTGCATTTGCATTTAAAAACTTGCCGAAAATACTGAATCTTTTTAATATTTTGTTCCAGTTTCATGGTGCAAAATAAAATAAAACATTAATGTACCACGGGCATAATTGTAGATTATGGCTCTCAGGAATATAAAAGCCCTCCGCTTTGCGTCGGGCTTTTAACATTCCCTCGAGCCATAATCTTCTGATTATGCCCTTAATACATAAATATCTATTACACGCCTCCAAATGCGGGCGTAATGTGGTCTTTATAGCACGGAAATGTCATTGATGCTAAGCAGCATGATTGACAGCAAACACATGACATGATATATAATAGCAATATCACAGTATCTTAGTAACAACAAATTAGCCTACTGTCGACTTTATTTCACTACATTTGCATTTAAAAACTTGCCGAAAATACTGAATCTTTTTAATATTCTGTTCCAGTTTCATGGTGCAAAATAAAATAAAACATTGTATGTATCACGGGCATAATTGTAGATTATGGCTCAGAATATAAAGCCCTCCGCTTCGCGTCGGGCTTTTAACATTCCCTCGAGCCATAATCTTCTGATTATGCCCTTAATACATAAATATCTATTTGTGTGATGGTAACGTAATAAAGCGATATCAACACCTGATAAGGTCAAATAAACATGATGTTTTTCAAACAGAATGAAGTAGTACTGAATCCTTACGATGATAAGCGATTAGTTCATTCTAATTTCAGTGACAACAGATCTTGGAAATATAACTTTACATAGCACTTTGTGTTCGACTTCTGTTTGAGAAAACAATTTTATCATAATAATTGATCTTGAAAATAAATTTCAGGAAGAACTATAGTATAGTAGTGATCAAACTACTGAAAGTACCTGAAGCGTTCTTTGATGGGAAACTGCTCCCCTGAAGGATATTTACTGGTACCAAAATCTATTACAACATAATTATTCTTATTCCTTATTTACCTGGTGTGCTGTACATTCAAATAAAGTTACTAAGGCATTGCTTGCAAGAAAAAAATATATTAGACAATACCATTAAAAGTGCCGATAAAAGTTATAATTCATTCATCTTTAATGAAGTAGAGAGGATCTTAGACGATATGAATTTACAGGGTGACAGCTGAAAATGTACGTATACAATTTATTATGGGTTGATGACTCATACTGTATGCCAGCAAATGTTAGATCTAGCTTAAAAAATATTAATTCTGATTATAAAGACACTATATCTATTATAACCGAATGTGCTGAGAAACCAGCAAAAAACAACATATGTTACTTACAAGTACCTTGATATTTTGATCTAAATATTACTAGAACAAAAGGTCACATAGAAATTTCAACCATAAGAAAACATTCATAAAGTTAAATGTCTACTTGTAAAATAATATCGTCTTTATTGATCTAGGATATTTCATTCAATCCCACCACCTCACGAATAACTTATTCTGAAGCGAAGCACTTTTTCTATCAGGTACACGTCGGGATACTTTGTTTTCTGTGATTTGTATTCATAAGACCCTCCCAGTACAGGTGGTCCTTCCATGTCTTCCAAGATATACGTAGTGGGGTAGGTAATGCGAACCTTCAAATCTTAAACAGTTCACTAAACCAATTGGGTGTGTAGCCTTTGGCGAGAGAGTACTTTTAAATTTACTCATTTGTACTATGTCACCCACACAGTATCGATTCCTATCGAATGCCTTTATGTCAATGTAAACCCCTAGCTTTGTATGATTTGTCATGTGTGTTTGAACGACCTGCATATATACGTACCGTTATTTTTTTTTCGTTCTTTTTTGCTATTTACTCAATTCACGCTAACGAAACCCGTTTTTTTTGTACTCATAAGCGTATAAGTGAAATTTACAGTAGATTGAATTATTTCCCTAAGTTTTATAGTGGTTTTCGAATTAAAGCTTGCATATTGCAATTTATATATGTATTTCAGAAATTGGCATTTATATATTTTCGTGGATTAATTAATTGTAAATTTTAAAGTTGAACCTAAATTATTTTGCCTGTAAATTTTTACACAAAGGTTTCAAAATAAAAGGTATTGTTGGTAAGAAAAGTTCAAATTTAAATTGAAGGATGAGATCATTCGTTGAGTGGGTTGTTTAAAGCAAGTGCTCCTGATGTCATTTTCACTTATTGCGTTCTAGTAACTGACGCCATTTTCTGTCGGAATGTAGTATCTCAATCCGTTACTATAAATTAATTATCGTTATCTTTAAGGTAGTAATTCTATGGATCACAAGTTGTACTTGAGTAAACTTGATAGCGCGAGGCGGTGCACGCCGTAGCGTTTGTAGCTTTTTTATGTTAAGGTTTGGTTTTGGTTGAGAAATATGATGGAACATTATGAATAAGGGGAGATACTGTTTTTGAGCGATTAATTGCGCGGGGATTCTCATTCTGACTCTCGTTTATGAAAGATGTGATCTGTGACCCGGGGCGTGCCTTTGCTTCGGACACCTGGAGAACCGTACCTGTCGAGGAAGTTGCATACAACTAAAGTGCCAGTTTGATATGTACATTAACTATATAACGTCAAGGAAAGTCAAATATACGTATCGTTATCGAAATTGGTATTTGGAAATTACTGCCTTGGTTGGTATCTTTCATTATTTTTTTTAATATTTAATTAAATGTACTACAGATTTATGTGTATGAAAGTTTTGCATTGTAAAATTGATCTTGAGTGATCATTTGGTTACGTTAACGTTTTGAATTTTAACTATGTCTGGATAACTTTATTTTGAAAATTTAAGATTAAGGCAATCAGGTGAGCTTGCAAGTTAACCCTAATTACGTTCATACCTATTTTAGGTTTTTAAGATTTATATTGAATATTAAGTAGTGTTAGCATATGTACATTGTTGTTATTGTGTGTTTTCTGGCTTTACCGATTTTTAGAGAATAGATGAACAGTTAATTGAATTTTATATGTTATTTGTGATCTCCTCCCGACTAGAGAAAGCAATAATTTACGAAAATTGGGGATTTAAATTTTCAAACTGAAAAAAATCTATTAAATGCTAAAAACTTTGATTTAAAATTTTAGTGATTTATTTTGAACGGAACTAGTGGTAATATCCTAATATTGACGCATTTAGCTTCATATAGTTTTTCGTATAGTTTTTATTAAATGGTTTGTTTTGTTTAAAGTAACAAATTATAGGAATTTTGAATGACGTTTATCTAGTTTATGTCTAATTATTTTATTTTGGAGTTCGTTTAATGATAGAGCTTTGGAGATGAGTAGTATTTGAATTTGATTTAATAATATATAAGCAAAACATTTATCGTTGATTTTAATTTTTTTTTATTTGAATGTATTTTGTTCACAATTGTATTCTTCGCGATTTCGTCTTAATAACAGTCTGGCGCCCATTACTTAACTTCCGAGTCGGCCAACTGTCAAACGGTTTCCATCCAAATTGAACTTGATTGATAAATAGTGTTGCTCATTGATGACATCTTGAGGAGCTATGGGATTGGTAACATTGCTGATTCTCTTATTCTCGGTATCAAATTGATTACCTGCAATCGGTTTAAACTGAGATTTAATTTTTTGAATTGATACTGGACATTTGAATGTCCAAATTTGTCAAGGTGAATTTTAGTTATATGTTTACGTCAATATATTCTTATTCGTACTGTTTGAAAAACGACTGGTTGGTTTTTCAATGTACCCATCTTCATACATTTCATGAAATCTTTTACAATTTATATTGTCGTTTATGACACCAGTGTTTCCTGCCAATTTTTCTGCCCACAATACCTCTAGGTCACGAATTACTTCATGTACGTCATACCAACATTTACATTTAATCTTTCTGTTTGTAATTGCTTAAAAACATAGATCCACATCTCTTAATTGTGGGCGATGATTATAGCAGGGGTTTGATTATTTGTGTATACCTTTTGCTGCGGCTTAGTCCAATTTCCCCACTGGCATGATAATCTTGCTTTGCAACATTCGTAGCTTCTCTTCCATCCCTTGAATTTAATAGGCTTATTTTTTATTGGATTCATTCATAATAAGTAGATCATATAAACCTGGAGTCCCTTTATACGAGACGTCTTTAATAATTTTATCGTTTCCTTTAATCGTAACGGGGGTATTACCAATTGTTTACTTGTCTGTTTTGGTTTCATGGTGGAACTTCATAAGTACGATCAGTAACACCTTCAGGATCCCTCATAACACGTTCAACGTATATGCGAGGGAATTCATAGTACTGCTTGACAAATTCTTCTGAGATGGGTTCATTACGGACAGTAGGATCTGTAATACCAAGAGGTTCTTCTCGTTCTTCTTTCTCAATATTAATTTTTCCAAAGACAGATATATCTAAGAGAGATAGTGTATGCAGACCTGGAGCACTCCTTTGAAAAAACGGAAGCTGAAGTGATGGGCTAGTAGCACCATTTCTTGAGTCACCTACTGAAGTTGAAGTGAACCCGGGATTCTTTTGAAATAATGGAACTTGAGCTTGAACTTTAGTTAATAGTTCTAGATTTAAATGTCCATTTACTATCAATGCGAGCAGTTTTAAGACTTGTATTCCTCCTGTATTATTTTACGAGCCTGAATAATACCTTGCTTCAATATCATCTCCTTGTTATCTATTGTATCCAAACGGGTTCACTGAACAGATACTGGTTTACCCTGAACATACAGACGTATACACTAAACAGATACCTGTTAATACCTAAACGGATCAGTAACTACCAAAGCACCGAAAACAATTTAAGGTATTATATATCAATCAAACTATTTCCTACAGCGACCATTATTAACTGGATCATCCTTGAGTATGACATGGGCCCAAATGGGTCTACCCAACACCTTGAACGAATAACTGAAGCAATTTCTTTCTTATGATAGGACTTATACGATCCACATACGTTAGGTATAATTAATCTTGCTCAAATAATATAATTAGATTCGCATTATCACGAATTAATTGCTTTCGAATTTTACCCAAATCAAAACAGCCCATATCAGTATGCCTATTTCCTATCTATAAAAAAATATGCTCTTTTGCCATTTTGGTTTTCATAAGCGATATTATCGAAAATCAAAATAGAGTTTGATTTTTCACCATTAAGCTCAATCACATATTGATTATCACTGAAGGTAAAGTAACCTGTATACTTCATTGAAGGTAGGATTTCCTGTAAAAGTTTGTACGTGTTTTGATTCAATGACTTAGAGTATACGTACACATGTTTAAATTTCAATCCATTTTTTTCAGTAAGCAAACTAATCATTGTGTATGTGTGTTGCCACAATTGGAGGAGCCGCATATAAAACTACATATATTATTAGGAAGTAAATGATGATGTTAGGGAGTACTAGACTTTTCATCAAAGTCATGATTTTGAATTGGAAGTTCTTGTTTGTGAACAAATACTTTCATCATTAGTTAATGAAATAAATATAAACGAATAATTACAACATTTTTATTTATATACTAGACATACAGAGTGAGTAGTAAGGCTACGTACATCCTGCCGCAAGAAGTGACATCACACTAACCAGCGTGATGAGCGAGCGCACACTTCCCGCCCCGTTCACAAGATATTGGTGGCTGACCAATGAGAGACCAGGGAATGGCCTTGCCCAAGGGCGTCGGAACAATGAGAGAGGAGCAGGGGCCCTTACCCTAATAAGATTTGTAAGGGTGCTGGACGATTTGCTGACCAATAAGAGAAGTGTGAGCCATCTTGGAGAGATTATCAAGGGGACTGGCTCATCTGCTGACGAATGAGAGACGTGGTGGTCATCTTGGATCTATTTTTCAACCTCTTGTAGTGTCTACCGCAGGGGTCCTCGATGTCTTTGTATGAGAATGTTGCATGCTGCGGGGACATTCGAGTAGGTTCTTCGCCACCACCACTAAAGAGCTGTTTCCGTTGCTGAAGAAGTATTTGTCTTAGCCGTGGCAGGCATTGATACGAGTTAGAAGTATAAACCCTGAAGAAAATTGTTTGCTCGTAGCGAGAGTCGGACCAGGGAAGCTAACATGCTAAATGTATACCATCACATCTCGGCTACGGAGTCTAGTTAGATATGTAATGCAGAAAGCTGGATATGTATAAATATTTATACAGACGTCACACAGCGTATGGAAATGTTACGGTTGGAAAATATAAAATTAATTAATATAGAAAACCAATCGGTATTGGAAAAAATGCACTTAATAGTAAAAATAATGAATTTGATGGTGATTAGGAACTATACGTTAACAAATAAGTAGCATCGATTATGCTTTTAAATAGTAACGTGCCATATTTTTTTAGAATCAAGTATCCGCTATGGAAAAAAAATGTTTTTGCTATATAAGGTTTTGTTCCTAGATACATATTTTTGACCAGGTACTTATTGTGTTGTGAATGGTGGAAAAATATTAAACTAGATAATACTATAAAATTTAAACATTTGGTTTATATCTTCATTATTGCATTAAAAATTTGTTTTCGATGTGTAAGGTTGAAATTGTTACTAGGTGTATTTTTCATCAGGTACTTATGTTTTCTCGAATAGATTATTAGAAAAATATTTTCGCTATACTAATTGGTAATTCATGTTGATAAGTTGTTATAAATACCGGAGGTGATGACACTACAACAGACAAGACATCTGTTGCTTATAAAATTCAAACATGGCCCTTATTGACTTTATATACTATTCTTACACTAAAAATTATGATTATCGCTATAGGGCCAATAATTTGATTCTTAAAGAATCAGCTGGAGTAAAAAACAAGCCCAAAATCCAGCATGATTGTAACAAATGGTGAGGGAAATAATAGAAAAAAATAGGTATGTAAAAAGTAACATTTATTGTGAAATTACATACACTATACTTCTAAAGTACATTATTGATAACATTCTTGACCTTTTATAATAAAATGACATCCTGAGCGTACATACAGGAGCGTTACACCATATGACTGTATCTCAGTCGTTATCGTGATATTGATCAAGTAAGTTCTTTTCGTGCTCTGAAAATAATGATTAAATAGGCATATAAATCAATTTTTAGGATTTCTCGATACTACTGCACAAAAATTACCTGTTGTTTTATTTGCTGCCCCAATTCATTCGCTCAACAGGTATATTCAGGTATGTTTTTTTTTTCATTTTACTTAAAGCGTTAATTACATAGATGAATTTTTTTAGATTTAACTGATTATATTTTTAAAAAGTGCTTGCTGCTGTACCTTAGTTGCTATTCCAATTACTTGCATAGCTCCAGGTAATTCATATATTTATATTTGAGGTATTAATTGTATCGATAAATTCTAGGGTTGATAGAATCCACCTATTGTACTACTTGCTGCAACAGTTCGTTCACTAGATACTCAGGTACAATATTTATCATTTATAGTAAATCTATTTTAATGATTTATTTTTTAGAAATGGCTTTAATCGAAACTGTTGATTTGTCTCTAAAAATAATTTGGCATTTCTATAAGCATCACAATACTCATGATGTATATAATATCTTTCATCGGTTGGTTTAGAAACAGTGCTCACCAAGCATGCAACATGCGGTATAAGCCTAAGCCAATAATACCAGTTTTTTTCCATATTTTTTCAGGCTATGAGTCACACTTCCTAATAAAAGATATTGCTCAATGCTCAAGCCATCCCCAGTAAAGTTACATTATTACTTAAAACGAAAGAACGCTATATATTATTCACCAAATACATATACACAATAGTTGAATTTCAATTTGTAGTTTCATATCGCTTCATGAACGAGTCCCTAGATAAATTATCTTCTTATTTATCATTTAACGATTTCAAAATTTTACGTAGCACGCTAAGTTATTTGAATGTTGATCAGATGCAGTTATTAACTAAAAAAGGGGTTTATCCGTATGAGTATGTAGATACGTGGGCTAAATTTGACCAAAGTTGTCTTTCAGATAAAGAGAGACTTTACAGCAAGTTGAGGTAATCAAATATCACAGATAATGACTGTGCGCATGCTCAAAACGTTTGGCAAAAGTTTTAAATTCAAAATTTAGGTCAATACAGCGATGTTTATCTGACATATGATGTGCTTCTATTTGCTGACGTGTTTAGAAATTTTAGAAATAGGTGCATAACAACGCATATGTTAGATTCGGCATTCTGTTACACCGCTCCGGGATACACCTGGCAGTGTATGTTGAATTACAATAAAGCTAGACTGGAGCTGTTTACCGATGTAGATATGTTATTGTTCGTGGAAAAGGGTACAAGAGATGGAATAACACAATGCTGTACTAAATATAGCAAGGATAATAAAAAATATATGGATGATTACGGTCCCAGCAAACCATGTTATGTTTTTTATATAGATATGGTTAATTTATATGGGTGGTCCCAAGGTCAATGTTTACCGCGAGGTGATTTAAAAAGGGTTAGGGAGGCTCAATGAAATTTATTAACCCCTGAATCAATATTAAATTTACAGGATGATGCATGCAAAGGACTAATCATAGAGGTGGAGATATTATATCCGGATAATTTGCATGATCGTCACAAATACATTCCATTCTGCATTGAACACGGTACTCCACCTGGTGGTAAAAACAGAAAAGCTCGCAACGCTGCATTCTAGGACTAAGTATGTCATTAATTACCGTAATTTGAAACCATGCCTTCAAGCAGGCCTTGTGCTTGAGAAAGTTCATGGCGCGATAAGCTTCAACCAATCACGTTAGCTTAAATCATATATAGACTTAAATACAGGGCTGCGAGCAGAATCTACTAACCCCTTTGAGAAAAACTAATAGACATTTATAGTAACGCAAATTTGTTAGAAATCACCAGATGGAGTGGTAGGTATGGAGCCAATTATTACATTTCTCAGCC
The DNA here is from genome assembly GCA_036346205.1 of Vesta saturnalis. Taxonomy (NCBI): domain Eukaryota; kingdom Metazoa; phylum Arthropoda; class Insecta; order Coleoptera; family Lampyridae; genus Vesta; species Vesta saturnalis. Next base: position 1,246,092 of record JARFJB010002114.1, read on the forward strand.
GAATATCCACAGCAGAGAAATGTCTGATGAGGAATTGATGGCTATCGAGGTATCTAAAGCGGAAACCTATTTTAATAGGCCGGTATATGTGCGAACGGCTGTTTTAGACATATGTCAAACACTAATGTACCATTTCCACTATAATTTTAAGCAGCATAATTCAATGATGTTTATATGATATTATTGTATATGGATACCTATAGCTTTGTGTACGAGAAGTATTGTGAGGACGTATCCGACCTTGTACGTAATAATAAATCGCGTTTTGCCACTTCCGAGTTGCAATAGTAAAGTAATTGGATTGATGAAGGATGAAATGTGTGGAAAAATACTTATTAAATAGGTGGTATTGGCGTCTAAAATGTACAGTTTTAGACTTAATGATTATGAGGCAAGGAAGTTAAAAGGTAAATTGTCTTAGGAGCGGAGATATTACAAGCGTCACACAAAGCAGTGTCATATCGAAAACCACCGCGTTTATGGTACAGAACAGCGTAAAGTCGCTCTTATTAATCGCGATGATAAGAGGTACTTTCTGCTTAATGGTATCGACACGCTGCCTTGGGGACATTGTGATATCCCGGCTACTATGGCTTTAAGTTAATAAATTAGCTGTTATATTATTATATCATAGATAAGAAATTATGTATTACTATTATACAACAAATTATTTATTATAAGCTATTATCATCATTATTATTATACCATAGATTAAGTTATTTGTTATATGAAAATATATACATGTTATACAAAATCTGTTTTATTAATCCAGGAATAATGTGGTTTATCCATACCAAGCCATCGAACATACAGCCGGTTCCCCTTACGCCGAACCACCTTCTCAACGAGAAATTTATCCGGATAAGCTATTTTTTGTAATTCTTCAGCGTAAAATTGACCTATTATCCGTTTAGCTTGCAGATCCTCCAGCAAATACGTAACGAGATTACCAACTTTCACGTTGGCAATCTTAAATAGTTCAGCGGAAATGTTACGGGTGTAACCTTTTCCAAATACTGATTTATACTTAGAAATTCGGAGGTAATCGCCAATTTTAAATATTGCTATCCCCATTACCTTAATGTTATGAAACATTGGTAAGTATTTTGATGCCGTTACATCCTTGGGCTTCATTCTAATCGTAGAATGCGCTTGATTAGGAAGTATCCTCCTACAACAGATCTAACCACTTGTATTTCCTTTAAAACTAAATCGTTTGTATAATGCTTTTTCCAACGTTTTTATAACCATTTCAACAATAGCCGCTTTTTTTACACTATACGTTGAGTCATGATATATTGCATAACTTATCATCAACCCTTCAAAATGTTTATTATAGGATTCACGTCCTTGATCTGATTGCATCTTATCGGAAACTCTGCCCTCCTTCAAAATGGAAGTTATCGCTTGACAAACTTCATCGGCACTCTTCGACTTTAGAGGGCTTGTCCATAGATATTTACAGTAGCAGTCTATCACTGTTAGAATATACTTGTGATTTCGGTTCTGCTTTGCATAAGGAATAAATTCGGCTAAATCCGTCTACCAGAGATCATCCCAATCTTAACGATGGTTCGTTTTCCGTGCAGGCTTATGAAATTCTTCAACAATAGCTAGCTTTAAGGACATTATTGCTAATGTAACTTATTCTCAATGTTACAAATATCTCCGCTAAGGATGCTTATATCACCACATATATAATTATTTTTTTCCTCAAGCTTCTGATCCCGCTTAACCAATCATTTTTAATCGATAATCGATATCACTCTTTATTTTAAGCTCTAGAACTTCCTTACACTTATCAACATACTTCTTGGTGGCTACATCCACATCTCAAATTGGATTGATGACGTTGCAGACTTCTACCTTTCACATCATAATTACCGTTCTCATTCAATTTTAAATTCGTCTTATCTACGTATCTCTTAGTTACAGCATCATCTTCTAGTATGGGTTCAAAGGCATTGCAAACTCCTTTACCTTGCATATCGTAATTATCACCCCATGTTAATTTGATATTTGCAGTTGCTTGTTTTAAATGACATAGCGAATGTCGTCCAAACTTATCCATAGACATTATTATGGAATTGTACCTACTTCTCGAAGCTCCTTTTCAATACTAATGATTTTCTCATCCTGCCCAGTAGGACCTGCTGTTTTCGATGCATGCAACAGCCTCGCGAGAAGTATTCCAATATACATATTTCTTCACTTTATTCAATAACCTCTTCATGATGCCGTGACCTGAACGTTTCGTGATGATTAGCGGTTTAATCCGGTATTTAGACAACTTAGTGCCCATAATTACTCCATGAGGGTCGTGATTCTTCCTGTATGCGTTATTTTTAGTTAAACGTCAACGTAGACCGTCTCATCCCTCATAGTATACTTCTTCGGCTCTTTCAATACAAGCAGCTCGTATAGTCCGGGACTGCCTTCATGTATCTCATCTTTTAAAATTAGCTTAGGACCTTCTATATCCACCGGAGCATCTCCGATAGCCCGTTTTATCTAAGTTTGCATCATAACGAAGACTATGTATTATCAACGTGTTCTTGGTTCTCGAGGATCAGTAATTCTACATAGTAACGAGGTAAAGAATGATTTTGCTTTAAAAATTCATCGGTATCGCCTGCGCATTGGGTAATCGAGTTAAATTAGTTAGTTCCACCTCCTCTTCCTCCTCTTCGACAGGATCTGTTTCAGCAATAACGTCCGCTTTAACGAATAACGGTGCAACAGTGGGTCCATATGTAGCAGGAGTTGGTTCCACTCCGGTTTCAACGAATGAAGGTCCAACGTGAGGTTTGAACTTGAACTTGACATATGTTGATGTTGCGGGGGGTACTTACTTCAACTCTAATTTCACCGGTTCTATTTTAATTTCTGCGTTAGCGATTTGCTTCGAAGGATACACTATATGTTCATATACATTTTCCGCTAAACGATATGTTTGAAGTAGCCCTCTCTTCAATAATTCCAGCTTACGTTTGATTGCATTACGAGATTTCGTTAACATTCGCTTAACCACCTTATCTCGAACATCCATTGCGACTGACTGAATGAGCATTGTAGGCAGGTGCAATCAAATCTGCTCCGTTATCTGCCGTAATTAAAGTGCTTTACATTGCATAGAAAATCGTATTTATTCTGTCTACGTCACAAGCACATTGATTTAAATTGACCAAAAGTCATATCGATACCTACATGCTCATCATATACATGTTTCAAATTTATGCAATCCCGTTTAAATAGTACAACAATATTCACATTATCGCGAATCAACTGCTTAGGAACTTTCAAATATGTTTGACATAGATAGAAGGAGCCACGCTCGAGTGTCTCCCTCTACTGAAATAATCGCGAAATATATCTTGATTGAGATACGAGATGTCGTTGAAGATCATTATAGAATTCTTAGCAATCGCTTCGGGGGTGAGTACATCCGGTTTGTCGTTAAATGCGTTATACCTAATACCTCTTAACGGCTTAAGTACATGCTCTAACTATTTATACTCTAGCTGCTCAGGCGACTTGAAGTAAACGTATACATTTTCAAATTTTAAAACGTGCGGTTTCCCCAATAAGCTAACCATCACATTAGTCTTTGAGCTCACCGAAGGTCCGCGAATAATTTCTCTAATTGATGCCGGAAATCGTGACTGTCTACAGGTAGTTCTTGAGGCTGCTTCGTAAACTTTATCATTTAGTTGCTGATAGTATATTGACTAGTTCACATGTTGTTGGGCAGAGGAGTATTAAACATATTAATAAACAAATTGCATATTGAACTGCAAATTGCGGGTTATTGACATTGCGGACCAGAAACCAAGCTACAGAGACGTTTAGTTCGCGGCGATCCCGGTATAAACCCTCTTGCAATCAACGCGATATCGCCTATCATAATTTTAACGACATAATATATCGTATCAAGCAGATAGGGTACCTCGAGATCAAGCTTGGAATCGTGTACGCTCGAAGGATACAAGCTTTGGTGAGAAAACAGCATCCTTTGCTGTAGCAAGCGTGATGAAGGCTAAAACCATGTTGGGTATGGGTGCTAAGAAGGAGACAAGGAGAGGTTCTCGTTCAGAAGAGGGGTTTTACAACCTATTCGAAAATCTGTCAACAGTCTTCTTCAACATGGCAATTTGAGGAATATCATTGATGTCAGTATATTGGCCGCTAAGAGGGTCGTTAAGATTGCCGGTGGAAAGAAGAAAGTGCAAGTGCCTAGAATAATTCCGATACCTAAAACTGGTGGCTTCTTACCATTCCTAATATCCGTATTTGCCGGCCTCTCAGATGCAGGTGCTCTTGCCGGTGGTGCGAGCGGCCTAGATAAAGCTTCTAAGATAGAAGCAATTGGAGGGGGCTCAAGGTCATAACTCAACAATGGAAGCGGTGGCTCTAAGGAGCGGTAGAGGACTTTATTTAAAGCCTTGTAGGGAAGGATGTGCTTTATACTTGCAACCGTATCAAAAAAAACTCATAAACTTGCCGCGGAGATCATTAACTGATTCCGATCTAAATAAGTATGCTTAAGATGTGCCATTATTTAGAGGTGCGGTTATTGCACCATAAGCCGCATCTTAATGAATAAGCTGTCGTGAACCTAGAGGTCGATAGGTGAAGAGGTTCTCATTGGGTTGCTTTCAAGAAACGCGGTGATGAATCCGTCTACTACGACAGCATTTAAGATTTAGCGACACCACTTGAAATAATTAGATACTTAAGAGGTTGTAAAATTACATATAATTATGATAAGGAGCAGAATTTTTGTAATACATTTATATGTGCACATTTATGTTTAGATTTTCTGTATAGCAAATCGCTTGCAATATTATTTGTTTATTTGCATTCATGTCTCAAACGTTCACGTTGACGGGTGTGGGAAACGTGCTCAGCGCAACGTATTTTCCGCGTATCAAACTTGATCCTAATTACCAGTATGGATTAGGATTGCTAGGATTCTGCGGTTGCAATTCCATACGAAATATTCATAATGGTAACAACAGGTTTTACTATACTACGCAAACTGGCGAGCATAAAGGGATTACGACTCAAAGAGGTGTATACGAAATTGTCCACAGTGTAAGATCAACTCGCATAAAACGATCGACTTTATTTTAAGAGCAAACAATAATAAGCTAAAAAGTGAAGTTAAATCTGCACATAACGTGGACTCTAGACAGTATGATTCTATTGGACGCATGCTAAGCTTCTCACCTAACGTCTACAGGGCAGGCCACACCCTAGATTCTAATCTGGATGTTCAAATAATTTATGCCTCAAATATACATGTGGAGTTTAATTTAACTGGACGCGTACACAGAAACAGAGAGCATTCGCGCCCAACCTTCGAGTTTGACGTACACGTTGAACCAGGTTGTAAATTAGTTAAGAAGCCGTCTACAGTTATTTATTTACTTGTACTTACACGGCGTATATACAACATAACCTTGAAATTGGTTGATCAAGAGGGTCGATTAGTGGACTTCGGTAACGAGAAAATAACCATTAGATTGGAACTGAACAAGTATGGGTTTTAAGAATTTCGCCAGTAGGTCTCTATCTGCAGACGAGAACACAACGTTATCCGAAGACGAGGTACAGTTTCTGCAATATCTCTTCTATAAAGTACTAAGACGATATGGAAGAATCGTTGATAAGTTTGTTCCCCTGAGTCAGATACGAGGATATGATAGTGGAATGCGATCGTCGAACTTATCATCCGTACACTAGAAACGCATATAGCAACCCCAAGGAGAATAATCTGGTTAATCAAAAAAACCGATATAATTACAACTACTTACGATAGTGTCATATATTTGGAATCAAACAAAGAGTATTACCTTAAGTGTAATGAGCCCCTCTTCCTCTTTCGATGATTGAAACTGTACCTTTACCTTGCATTAACAGCACCATTAAAGGATTTTGCTCCTACACCGCGGTTCAAAGTACATGTTTATCCCATGCTGGATGGAGTACGCAAAACAAACCTGTTCAACTGTTAAACAGCAGCAAGACCACGTTCTGCGCTTCCATACCGCTTAAGCATGTGTTGTGGTTTGCAAAGGGTCAAGATCTGGTGTCATTTCACTCGAAGGCTGACGTGAACTGCTACAGCGGCGAAACGGATGATAAGATCTACTTGACGAAAGTTACATGGAAAGTTCCGTACGCTAGTTGCGTTACAGCCTCGAGATTTATACATATATCCACCATTGCCCTCATCAACGTCAATGGTTTGGGCGGTGAAGAGCAGCACGGCCTTTCAATGACCTCAATGGCTACTGGTTGATTTCCATACCAAGAAGCGTAATAACAGGGAAGAGAGTACCGCAAAATTCGATCCCTTAAATATGTTGAATATAAAAGCAAATAATAATAGAAGATATCCATACGAACAGCAAAATTTCGTTTTCGCTGACTAGTACGTGGATGCTTACGAAGAATCTTTAAAGTTTCGAAATCAATATTATAATTCGCCTCCAGGTTCTGTGCTTAGTTACGAACAATTTAAGAGTCAGCCAATATTTGTAATTAACTGTACTCGTCAAAACGAGAGTATTCATAACGTAGTTATTGATTTGAAATTGGAACTTGAAGCATCTTCGACCTTTGCCGCCGATACTTCGGCATATTGCGTTATTTTGCATGATGTATGAATCTAATATGAACCATTTACTAGTATTGTACGTAAAATTTGATGTTATTTTATCAATAAAGGTCATTTTGACGGTTCATATACTCATAATCAGTTTCGAGGTTGTATAACAGAAATAATTACATCGTTGAGAAGAAACAATGCATTTTACTATTATTGATGTAATTATTAGTATTAAATTATTATAAGTTTTGTTATGAACGAATAACTTCAAAGGTAAATATGTAATTAAAAATTATTATTAATTTTAATAAATACATAAATAGAAAGTTCACCTCGAGTAGGATTCGAAGCTACGACCTGTACTTTGCTAAAGTACCGCGCTAACATTATTATTATTATTATTATTACATCAGTTCTACATACATAAAGACAAAATTTACATCGATTGGGGCTTGAACCTTGGTGGCACAGTTGGTTAGCGCGGTACTCTAGCAAAGTACGGGTCGTAGGTTCGAATCCTACTCGAGGTAAACTTTTTATTTATGTATTTAATAAAATTAATAATAATTTTTAATTATTAGTAGTTTACTGCAAGTCAGAACTAGTTCAGTCGTGTCCGATATTATGAATAATCTTCGCTATTCTTACCTACGCGTCCGAGATATGAAAAATGCAAATTATAACCTGTTTCTATAGAGATCTATATATTCAAGCGCTTTGAGACTTCAAATTATTTGCAAATGAACGTTCTTGAGAGATACTTCTGTTATTATTACGGGGTTAAATTCGTAGTAAAAAAAATGTGGTCGTGCGCAGTTTTACACAATAACAGGCTTTAGATCATCTTGCGAAGTTGGAAAACTTATCTGAATGCGAATCCGAAAAAGGAAACAACCACTCCGAAGATGCTGAAAGTGATGAAGCTGTTTCTCTTGATGACAAAAGTAGTGAACAAAGTAAATAATGTCACTTCTGGTCCTTATACACGTAATGAAATTAATAATGACATTAAACACCATCCAAAACGAAAAAATTATATGCATTTACCTGTGGTGAGTAAAAACTCAACCAAATCTAATGATATATGGGAAGTTGTGGAATGAAATCCGAAATACTCCTGGACTAACTCCTTATGCAAAATGAAATGTGTTTGCTAACACTGTGCTAAGTGCATTACGATTGTTTAAAGGTAATACAACGCTAAAACACATTCAGGAATGCACTGAAATTGAAGCTAAACAACTAGGAGATGATACAAACTGGTCATTGTCTCTTCAAGAACTTGACGCTTTTGTTGCAATTTTGTTAGCTTGTGGTGCTTACAGCGCAAGAAAGTTACAGCTTGACAGTTTTTGGTCTATTACTTGGGGACCGCAATTTTTACGTGAGACCATGTCACGCAATCGATTTCGTGAAATTATGAGATTTTTAAGAAATCAGCAACAATGTTGGCAAAAAAGAACACAACAGTAGTAGGAACAATGAACCTAGCAAGAAGGGAATTACCAATTTGTATCAAGAATAAAAGGGCAGAATTATATTCTACCACAGTAATAAAAAATGATAAAACACCTTGTCAATTTGTCAGAGCAAAGTTAATAAAAATGTCATGTTGCTAAGTACGCTACAACCAACTGCGGCTATCGATTATGCCAAAAAGAACAAACCTGAGACAGTGTTGTATTACAATAAAAAAAAGTTTGGGGTAGATGTGTTGGACAATAGAAAATATTCTACGAAAGCTGGTTTACGTAGATGGCCAGTCCATGTGTTTTACAATGTTTTAGATCTTACCACAATCAACGCCTGGATAGTTTATAGGGAAGCCGTAGGCAGTAAAATAAAAAGAAGAAACTTTACTTTCACTCTAGCTGAGGAACTGAGAAAAGAGTATATCGATTCGAAACAAAATTCTGGGCAACTATCAGCACATCTGATACAACGAAACCTAAAGAACGTCATCAGTGCGAAATTAAAAAATGTGACAAAAATGAAACTGCTGACGTTTGTTCAATGTGTGTAACGGGAGCTTTAGAAAAATCAAAGTTTCGCGGTAAGTTATGCGAGATTAGATATTTATATATTATTTTTCTGGATAAAGAAATGGTTATTGTTTATTTGTATTTGAATTTAATTAATATTAAGATGAAAATCTTGAGTTTATTTCAATACGTTATCCATATATTCAATTTGAAAATATTCAAATAAGCGGCATTTGAAGGTGCATTAATGTGTTGGAAGAGAATGACGCTGCCATAATAATGATGTGCAATTTTCAAAACAGTCGCATATGGTAAGCGATCACAAACAGTTGCGGTAAGAAAGCGAACAAAAGGAATAGCATAAAATAAGCGATCTGAGATGGTAGCTGTCGATAGATGGACGCCGCAGTCTAAATGACATTGTATAGACACGCTGCCCTATAAAGTGTGAAAATAACGAATAAGAATTAATTAACGGTGATAGGGAAGAAGTAGAAAATTGCATTCCTTATAAAAAGTTGGCGACAATCAAAAGGTTGTGTAATAGTTTACAATAGCGTTTTAATTGCGTGTCGAAAGTGTCCATTGTTTGACCACCAAACTCATAACGAACTTCTTCGAAAAGAAAAATTGTTGGTTAAGTTGAATCATTATTTTGCCTTCCTCTTTTTTGAGCTTTAGTTTACCTTCTATGTACAGAAAATTATCGCAGGTAGCCGTAATTAGATCTTGACCTAAGGTTTAGTACGCGTATTTTTTTAGAAGGTCCATATTTAGAAGATCGATGTGGAAGATAAGTGCAAATACTTGAATTAATTATAGTATCGTCAAAATGTACGTTTTGAAAGACGTTTAATGATGATATTGACGGTAAAAACGTTTAAATTAATTGACGTTAAAAAGTATTCCTCTGCAGACTAACCGCGACCAAAATTGACCACTAATTAACGACTTACTGTAGGGATTATGTCTTTTATATGAATTTTTGAAAGATGGCATTGCTCCTTGAGTAATTCTCAGACCCATGTATTTTTAGCACTAAACATACTGTTAATGGTTCACTTTCACCAAAATTTACTAATTCACTCTTGTGATTAGTCAAATTTATATATATATATATATATATATATATATATATATATTATTAATTATGTCGGTGTTTACTTCTAAATACTGAGTATTGCTTGTGGTTTTATCTAAACGATAACCTGGTGGCACTAACACGTCAATCTTTTATAATACTTTTGCAGGCTTCCGCTTTGATATGGTCTTAATGTTGCACTCTACGTGTTTATTAGTGTGTTACAGTATTTGGATGTCTAACGCAGACGTATGTAAAATATTTGGTTCTAATGTGACCAATGCTATTTTCTTTAGTAAAATCGATCTCAAATGAACTGTTTATCTCACATTTAAGTGTACTGTTGTTTGCTCCAATTATAAACTTTTCTGTGGGTATCTTGGATCTTAGACACTCGCTATTTTCATCTAACTTACATGCATCGTGTGGAATATTAACCACTTGCAAATTAAATGGATTTGTTCTTGGATTTTAGGCAAATAATTGTATCGAATTCTTGATCTTGGTTGTGATTGTAATATATTTTCCATCCCCGAAAGTAGTGACTCACTTCTAGTGGTGGTCGAAGATTACCGAATCCGCCGTAATACCATACCTTTTAACCTTGCTCTTTGTAGCAAAACCCACTACTTACAAGGTTTGCTTTGGCTGTCTAAGTTAATAATTACAGATTCAGTTTGCCTTGGTAATCTGGGCATACCATCTCTGATAAACGTATCGCTAGAGTAGGATACATTTTTGATGTTTCTTTAAATCAAATTCTATTAATGGTCTTTTGGGTAATTTATTCGGTTTTTTGGAAACGCTTTTAAGTATAACGTACCACCAAAGGATTTGTATGATTTTAGATAAAGTTAGATAATGGTGAATCGTTCCAAAAATGACTTTATTGCTGCTTGCATTATAATTAGGTAACGAGTTTACATGCTTGCAATGTCACTACGACTAAACACTGTTTAAGGAATGATTCTGGTTAAATCATTTGTAATTTACATATTGTGGTGTTGTAGCACCACTATTAAATACAAAATGTTATGTTTGTTGTTTTTCCAGCTGCACCTAAACTACCTATAAACACATCTGTCATGTTCAGTAACGTTTTAAATTCTTCTATGCGGGGTTTTTCTTTGAAATACTCATAAATGCGCCAAGGTAATACACATTTAAAATTAGCTGTTTCCATCACTACACGTTCACCATACTTAGTACTGTCACATCTATCTATATTAGGTACTTCAAGACAGACAATTTTAAGATGTTTGCAGTAGGTGCTGTGGTTTAACTCTACTACTTCTATGTTCAATAATTACAAGTTGCTTACTGACTGATTTCAACACACAACATCGCGGTTCATAGAAGAAAAATGTGCCCCTGACTTGAGTACCTATCAGACAATGTTTCAGCTTGTTAAATATTCACCTTGACATACTTTATTTTAGCAAACTATTTAACCTTGACTCAATTTAGTCAATACAAGAAATATTGGACCTTGACCTACTTTTTCGCTCCTCTCGCGAGAGAGGGTGAGTTTTAACTGAGCCACAAGCAACCCTATATGGCTTCTCACACAATCAAACAATTCGCAATGGATATGTTTATAATTTTAAAATTGATTATTTGTATGTTGTGACCTAAATATGATAAGAATATAAAAAAATTAAAGCTATCCGTATTGCGACAGTTTAACTCATGCCCCTGTATATTCCTCGTTAGTGCAAGCGACACAATCACAAGAAAGTTATGTGCTGGTGAAATTCTAAAATTTATTTCAGTATTGCTTGAATTGATGTGTGGCAAGCGCAACAAGAGCTTTCAAATTGAACAGTAGCATATTTAGGATAATAACCACCTTTGATATAATTATTAAATATTTCTTAAATATCATGCAAATATTGTAGGAGGATTTACTTAAGCTTCTACATACGTGCGTAAATTTGTAATTGTTTCCATTCCAAACTGCCAGTCTAATTATGGACAAAGTTAGACTCCCAAAATATTTTATGAGATAAACTATGGATAAAGTACTTTTCTAATAATTTTCTTTATGAAAATGGAGTCACATCTCTCGATCAATTTTTCTTCTAAAAGATTTGTGTCGAGGAATTGTTATAGTTTAAAAAAGGTCTGTTTCTATTACCACAAAATAGGGACTAAGGTAGCGTATTAGTCCTTACGGAAGTAATAATTAAGCGTTTTTCTCCTTTACGTATAGAATACTATATTTTTAATACGCCTAACTAAAGATATGTAAAAAATACGCTCTTTATTCAATCTTCTTGAAAAATTCGATGTGCGAGGGAATGTAATGATACATTTTTTCCATACAAAATACATTATTCCATAACCTTGTATTAGAATATTCAAAACTCTTAAACTTCTCAGACATTTATTTAAAACAATAATTAGCATTTCATTCTTTTAGCATTACATTAAAATCACCATAATATTAAAAATGTTAGGAGTTCTAAGAGCTTATTATTTATTATTATTTGATTAGTACTTTCCCAAGTAATTGATAAATCGTTTTATTTTTTCTTTGAAAAGAAATCTACTAAGATTAATTACTATATGAATTATAAATGATAGTTTTTTTATTATTTTCCCAAGCTCGCCTTTATGCCATTTATGTATTATATATAAACTGGGATACCTGTCTATACACTTCATTATAATCAGAGCTTCTTAAAGAACATTAGGTACTGTTACTATTATAAAAATGCGGTTTGTTTTACTAGTGATATGTTTTACTTACATGGTATCATCCCAAAGGGTAAGCATTAGATATATGTATATTAAAATTTACAATATAACAATTAATTTAGCTATCAGACCACATTATTGATATCTGGACTGATGTAATAAAAGATCACCAACAGAACTGTGTGTATGAGTCTCAACTTAGTCCTAAAGCATTGGAAATGTGGCTTGTAGAACACATTATCCCTGAAATATCAACCTTCCACTGCTACTTCAAGTGCCTCTATCTGAGTCTACATTTCATGGATCAAAATGGTGAATTTGATACTTATGAAATAGTTGAGAAAGCGCATTTTATGAGCCAGGAGTTGACGGATGAATGCATCGCTCTTAGTACTGCCGAAGATCTGTGTACACGATCGTATCAAATGGTAAATTGTTCATTACATGGATTACTTTAGTTTATAAAAACGCTCACTATATATATGCAGATTACTTGACTAAATAGTAAGATAATCTTTTGTTGAGGATTATGTTTTATTTGAGGTCTTATTTATAGTGCAGGAAAATATTAATACTAGAAAATTAATCAAATAATCATTTTTATGTAATTAGAATCATTCAGGTAATAAACTCTGCAACACTAACCACTTATCTACACTGTTCGAATAACAACTAATACATAACTACAGCATTTATCAAAGGGTCTTTAAATTATTCAATCCTGCTAAAAAAAATTAAAAATCTGAAAATATTTAGATTAATTTAAGTAAATTTTCCAACTTCAAGCAAATGATAAGGAAAACCACGGATTATTGTTTACTTCAATTTTTCGAGCAATCACAATAAAGCATATTAAGTGTGAAGCGAAATTTTGGTAGGATGCAGCCGATATTCTAGTGTTATGATGTAAGCATTTCTCCCAAGCCTTTAAAAACGGTATAAGGAGAAAGGTGTCAACTCTACAATGTGAGCATTTCTTGTGTTGTTAGTATTTCACTTCTCCATCGGGGGCACTGACGTTGTTAGAAGGTAAAATGGCGACGAAAATCTTGTCAGAAAGAAGTGTCAGTTTAAAGGAACGTAAAACCACAGTACCGCTGTAGTTGAAACAAATAACATTAATATATAAAGGTTTTTGTGATACAAATACAGGGTGCCCCATTAGTATGTAAAAGTTCCATATATCCGTTTGTAGGCTAGATATCAAAACATTGTTTATAGAAAAATTGTAGCCAGCTATGAGCTTCACATTTAAAACTAATAAGTAATATACAGGGTGCTTTATAACACCGTGGTCAACCAAAATTGTTTTTTTTTTAATAGTGTATTATTATGAATTTGAATTGCCCGTACATTACCCATCACGCCAATGCAAGGTTTTGATATGTTATACTGGGTATTTTAAAAGTTACGACCAATTTTAGAAAAAAAATGTTATTATTTCAACGCCCTGTACAGCCCAAGATAATTAAAAAATTACTTTTAGTATTCAGGATTTCTTATTACGAAGTACATTCATATAAAAAATTATTTTTGTAATTATTGATTAATTTGTATACAGTGAGTAAGAACACGTTTATAAAATTTTTTTTATATAGACCACCCTATATTTTATATAGTGTTTGAATAGAGCTTTATTAACTCATTCATTTTTGTGAACCATTCCTTATACCTACCGCTTTCCGTTTTTTAGATACTTCCAATTAAATAATGAAATACTCATATTTCTTAATGGGATCAAGTAGCCTTTGCGACCATTAGCTTGTTTTACACTGAAATATAAACCTTGAGTACGAATGATCTTTACATTATGAAGTTTCAAATTTGGTCAAAAGGTCGTGTGATGGAGAATAACCAATTATCTTTAGCCATAAACATGCAAAAAACTAAGTGATTTCAATTTTCGGATCTATTTATCTATGACAAAAAGGTTTAATTTTCTTTATTTTGACATTTGTCAGTAACAATTACAGAAGCCGCTTGGGTTTGAAACTGTGTTTAGCATTGTTGCAAAAATTAACTCTAAAATGAATTTTGATAGAAATGAATTAGTAGATATGCTAGCAACAATTTTTAGAAGTGGTGAGAACTGTCTGCTGGCAGCCACGTGCCGTGTCTAGTCAAAGAGGAATCAGCAAAACATCAGTAAATAAATTGTATTAAAACATAAAATGCATCCTTACCACTTATAAAGGCACCAGAGGTTGCTCGGAAATGATTATCAAATGAGAGTAAATTTTAGAGAATGGGCCTTAGATAGAATTAACAATCAAAATGATTGTTTTCATTATCGATAAAGCGACAATAAATAAGAATGGATTTGTAAGTTGACGCAATTACCATTATTATTCAAATACTAACCCTTACTTGATAAGAACACACAGCCAAAACAGACGGTCCATTAACGCTTGAGGTGGAATCATCGGAGATTACGTTGTAGGACCCCATTTCATTGAAAGGCGTGTAACTGCAATCGTCGCCCTAGTGGTCCGAAACTACCTAAACGCAGAATACCCAAACTGATGGTTTGGAAGAGATGGTCCAGTTATATGTTATACAAGGTCACCAGATTTAAATAAGATCGATTTTTATTTATGGGGGCACGTAAGAGACGAAGTTACTAAGCAACCGCCGACAACACGGCAAGATATGGAGAAAAGAATTATTTACCTTTGAACTTATTCGTTCATAACAAAACTTATAATAATAATTTAATATTAGTCAAGTTTTATTTAGAATCTACATAAGTTCTACATACATAAAGACAAAATTTACATCGACAGGGGATTGTATCTCGATAGCATAGTTGGTTAGTGCGGTACTCTGGCACAGTACAGGTCGTAGGTTCAAATCCGTCTCGAGGTAAACTTTTTATTTATGTATTCAACCCTGCAATGGTCGCTGTTTTTTTGCAACACAGGTGGTCGCTGCGGACTGATACTCCGCAATGGCAATTAATGGTCCTTCAATAGAAAATTTTAGAAAAAATTTATTAAGTAAACACTTTTTACATGTTTGAAGGTTTATTATGACAAATAAATGAGACTTTATACTATATACAAAAAAAAAGAAATAACTCTAGTAACACTTCAAATAATATACAAAAAAAAAATTACCAAGTGGCGCTTTGGATACATTAATCACAAGAACTTATTACATTTTCTACAGTAGTATCTTGTCGGTCTATTTTTCTTTCTGTCTCAGGCTGCACCTCTTCCTCTGCGTTTCTCCGCTGTTTGAGGTATTGTGGTGTTTTCCAATCCAAGAACCTCTCGAATGGGAATTTTTATCGTTATAGGAATGTTTCTGATAATTACTCTTGTTTTCAAATGGCCTTCAACAAGAGCAAAACTAAGTTGATGTATGAACTCCCTTCCTGGAATATTTTAATCAATGTTACTTGCAAGAAAAGTTACATTTGAATTGATATCGTCAACATTCAGCAATGAGTAAAATATTACCATTGCTACCTGTAGGTATTCCTCGTACAGTTATAGACGGAACAAAGCTTGTCCACCATATCAACACCTACTTCTGTCTGATTATATAACATTACCATTTCTGGTTTCCCCGTATTTTTACCCAAAGCGTCATCTCTGTGCATGCTTGAAACAAGTAACCCATTTTTTTTGATTTGATAATATATCAAACTAATGTACAGTTTTTGTGAAATGCGAACATTGATGATTTTTCAGGTCGAGTTGATGGATTTGCAAATTCAACTGGAAGCTCTCTTATGTTTTTCCTTATTGTTCCTAACAACGTGAGTCTAAAGTTTTGTTTTAAATTAGCAATTAGTTCTATGTTGTTAAACAATTTTCTACGGTTATATTTCTACCAGTTCTTCTAATTGGCTCGGACAGCCTTTCCACCGCAGTTCCAGGAGAATTGCTTACTTCGTGTTGTCGTGCAGGCTGCTTACCCACATATAGTTCGAGATTGAGAGTATAGTAAGTTTTCGAGTCGCAAATCGCAAACACTGTCAAGCCATATTTATTAAGCTTGCTTGGAATGTACTGTCGCCAACAACATCGTCTTCTGAAAGCCTCAAATTTTTCGTCAATTGTCACATACTCAAATGGAGTATATGCAGCCTTAGATTTTTGTACGTAAGCGTCAAACACACTTCTTACCGCTGCTGACTTGTCAGTAGCTTTTAGTTCTTCACGTGAGTTGATATCATCAAACCTTAAATATCTAACCAGAAATCTAAATCTTGAACATAACCTGGTAAGTCTAAACAGTTAATGCCGCTGCCATCGTTTTTCCATAATTCTTCAGCATTTCTCCTTGCACATTTTCTAATACCAGCCAAATACGTTAGACCTAGCAGGGCCTTTACTTCTGTTATATTGGTAGAATTTGCATCACGTTCTCGGGAATAAACATGTTTAATTGGATCAATTTTTTTGTTCGTATTTTCCACAACTATTTCATCATTGAAAAAATACCTCCAAATTTCTAACGGAGTTTTCAAATTCTTCGTCGTTGCTTTCGGGCCTGGAAAATGAGTTACTAAATTCTCTGGTGAGTCCTAACATTTTTAGGTGGCACATGATTTTCCTATTTCGATACCTTACCTTAGCCAAAAAGTAAGACCAGGAACTCTGTTGTTAAATGGTCTTCCTCATTTTCTTCCTTATCATCTTCAAAAACAACTTTCGATGAATTACTATCAGATGTTAGGCATTCTTCCATCATAGCCTGGAAACTCTCTTGACTTTTCTCACAAGGCATTTTATGACCTACAATGAAAACCTTTTTATGCCAAACTTTGATGCCAACGCCAACGGTATCGTTAAGGCAATAATAATAATAATACTTGCAAAGTTGCTTTTAAGGTATAATATAGCTTATTATAACATAAAAATGTAAAACTCACCCTCAAAGTCTCAAGATTAATTTATGGCACCAGTGGATTGTCACTCCGCAAACTAAAATTACAAGATATACGTTCACCTATCGTGGAGTTATCTGGCACTGATTCTTTATAATGTCATCGTCGAAAAATAACTGGAGGATGAGGGTGGTGAGGGTGTGATTGACGCGCAATCGCAAAAGAATAAATGTTGCGGAGTGAGAGCCAGCTAGCGACCACTGTAGGGTTAATAAAGCTAATAATAATTTTTAATTATTATTTTTGTGATTGTTAAAGCACATTATAGGATCGGCATAGTTGTACTGTTGAAAAAAGGTCTATAAAAAGCGTTAATATTGTTGTGTTTACGGTTACTCTAGTCGAAGAGAGAAAAATGCGTAGTTATCCTTACATAAATTTCCTAAAGAACATGAGTCTTTTGACGTATAAAATGAAGCTAGGCGTGGAAGAAAAAATGGATAGGAAAAAATACTGGATTTCAGCAATAAAAGCGGACAAGAAGGTTAACCAGCTGACCAGGATTTGTTAGCTTCATTTTTCAAATGGTGATTTTATTTTACCACGTGAGTGCACATTTTAATTCTACCATGCATATATTAGAAAAACCCATAAAAACCTATGCATTTTCTAGGAAAAATAAAAAACTAAAAATGTCTCTAATCTTGAACGTTGTGCTGTAGCAGACCACGTTTCTAATTCCGAATATTCTGCTGCAGAAGCTATACTTTCTCTTTTTCACAAAAGTGTATTATGTTGCCTATACTGGAGGATATATTGAAAAAAGGTGTGGGACTGTAACGTATAAATTTCGTCTACTTAAATATTAAACCTATGTAATCAAAACCATACGATAGATAGGCAACACACTTTTCATGTGACGTTAATTTGATTTAGCATAATTTTACAATAACAGATAAGCAACACGCCTTACGTGTGAAGTCAAGTTTTATTTATTAAGTTGGAACTTCATTTTTTTTACACTTCCTTTTAATTTAAAAAAAATTTTATCATTTTTCGCGACGCAACTAAAACTAACCGAAAAATAAAGTTTCACCGACTGTGCAAGAATTTTATTAACATTTTGTGTTCACTTTTACAAGGTATATTACATGTGTGAAAGTTTGAAGCACATTTTATGAGTTTTAACTCGTGCCAAGTTTTAATTGGGATTTTCTGCTTCACCTAAACTTATACAATTTAGTGGTTTACTACAAAAATGTCTAATGGACATATTCCGGATGTTGCACGCATGATTCAAGAATAAACCAACCAAGATCTCATGTACCGTTACACTACATCTAGCTAACCATCATCGTTCTTGCTTCAAAATAAAGAAAGCACATAGAGTGGTAACGAGACCTGTTACTTCAACAAGTAAAACTTCCATTGACGATCACTTGTGAATTGCTTTACCAAATATTCTACCTTTCGTCAGCTTCAAAACACCTCAAAGGACAGGTAAAAGGTCAGATCATTTCAATTTATTCTCACTACTACTGCCGTATAATTACTTACTTCGTACATGTCGTCATGCTTGAACTTAAACTCGATCTATAAAGCACCTTAGTGAATTGTCAAACAAATTGGTGTTAGAATTGTACAATTCCCTTCCCCCTGCAACAGGACTGATATGTATCACATGAACCGCATGAACGTTACGTTTTTTTCGAGGTTATAAGAAATTTTTTTTCTGTTATCTATTGGAACTACTTATAAGCACTGTAGCTACTGTCCTAAGCGCACAGATATATGTACAGAGCAATTCGCTAATGAGTATTAGATTTTCTTGGTAATATAATTTTGCTATTAACTACTATACAGATATTTTCGTTTTCTTTTGTATAACATAAATTTTGTGTAGTTTAAATATTAGAATCCATTTATTTATTATTATAATCTTTTTTTTTTCTTAGAGTGTAATATAGATTTTGTGTAATTGAAACATTGAAATCCATTCATTTATTATTCTAACCTTTTTTTTTTCTTAGAATTACATTTACTTAAGTGTTTTCCTCAAGTAGGAATTCGCACTACTAATTTATTAATATTCGGAAATCTAAATTCAATACTTCGGAGTGAGTCGACAAATCTACAAGTAAGTCATTTGTTTTATTTCGGGATAGGGACGTAAGGGCTACTGTGCTGGCCGAATATTACCAAAGAAAACCTAAGATTGGTTTAGAGCTCTAACCCTATCGTCGGGCGACTGATTTTCCGATTATAACTATATCTGTACATATGTAAGTATTTTTTTTTTGGAGGGTTAATCTTTGTAATTTTTGACGTATTATTTTAGTGTGTTCCAACGATTAGAATTCACCGTTTTAATTGCTTTAATTACTGACTGGTGGTAGTGAAATTCTCCCTTGGAGGATGTGTGTTAATTTAGTTTAATAGACTTCACCTTTCTCCTTTCACGTTTCTCATTGTTATTAAATATTTTTTTTGTGTTTTACCTTCTCCCATTATAAGTCATTATAGGTTGTGTTAAATTAGATATTGGGTTGTCTATTACACATCTTATTTTTTATTATACAATTATTTTCCGTTACTTATATTGTTGTTCACTATACGATTATTATCAACTTAGTTTTCTTTTTGTTTTTTTACCTTTTTGTTTCTGTTTGACTGCTGTCCCATTTCAAACTTTGGCTGCTAAATCAAAGTTTGTGGTGCTCAATATCCTTTCTTGTTCTTCTTCCTGCTCCTTTTCCTTGCTCTTTTTTACTGTATTTCCGTTTCCACTCATGCATCCGATGTTCTGCCCTCCTGACTAGCCGGTATCTCACTTTCGGGCACTGTGCATCAAATTCTACTGTCACAGAACAGAATTAAAAAGTGGCGAATTCAGGTCAAATTTTTCTTCCATAATTACTACAAAAAGAAATAATCACTTTCACAAACTGACCTCCCATCAGTTGAAGTTTTGGACAATGTAGTTCAATTAAGTTCTGAATTGCTTGGAAATGTCGGTAAAGGACGAGTACTGTCTTAAGAGACTGCATTACTTATAATTTCGTGAAATTAGCTTGAAATATGTTGTTTTATCAATAATATTTGGTAGAAATGAGGAATCTTGTAGAAGAATTTTTGATAGAATGATTACTATATTAGCAAACATTTTTTAAATCTTATTTACTGGCCGTCAAAATACGAAATTTTGCAAAACGTGCCTAAATGTTTTAAAAATGTTCGTGTTGTGTTGGATTGTACCGATATCCGATATGCTGTAGAATAAAAACATACTCTCAGTACAAAAAAACACGCCATCAAGCTTATGATTGGCGTTTCTCCTGGTGGAGTAATAATATTTGTCAGTAAATGCTACGGAGGTAGATCTTCAGATAATGAAATTTTTAAACAAAGTAAAATTCTTGAAAAACTTGACAGATTTGTTTATGCTATAATGGTAGACAAAGGTTTTAAAATTAAGGATTTTCATAATAATTTGTGCTACCGTTAAGTTGTTGAAACCAATATTTTCTGAAAACCAACATACAAATTGCTAGAGCTCGTGTCCATATTTTCCAAATTTTCATGATAATGTGTGAGATTGTTAACTTGTCGAAACCAATATTTTCTCAATTATATAAATTTTATTATGATGTATTCGTTTATTCGCTCAAAATTTGTGAAGATTTGACTTTTTTTGCTTTTACTCCGCTAATAACAAACAGTAATTAAGTCCGTCAAGCAACTAATTATGCACCGTTTCATATTGATTAAGAGTAGAGTTAAGGAGTACAAATAATTACATGCTGCTTTTAATTTTTTTTTTTTATGATTGTGGACTTGAACAGGCTAAATAAGGCCTATCGTGCTAAAGCACTCAGGAACACTTAGGAGGATGGATAGAGGGATAATGAATTTCCAATAGATGCCTATGAACAGCTACCTTAAATTTTCTCATATCATAAGTGAGAGGAAAATAGGAACTAGGGAGATTATTCCAGAGTTTAGAAGCCGTGTAGAAAAATGTGGATTGCACCCGTTTGGTACGACAAGTGGAGATTTGTACTGCATACTGATGATGTGAATGAGCGAACCGAGTGTTTCTCGCAAAGATAGCCGGAGATGGTATCTAAGAATGTAATTCACCAGCACAATAGCCGTTGTAATAACGATAATACAAAGAAAGAACTGAAACCATTCTTCTATGCTCAAGGGACTGTATGTGAGAAGACAAGGACGGGCCATTTATAAGCCTAATCGCTCTCTTTTGAATACGATCAACGATATCGAGAGCGTATTGGGAAGCACTAACCCAAAGGTGAGAATTATATTCCAGATGAGGCCGAATTTGGGCCTTATACAGCAGAAGGAGTTGTCGAGAGGTAAAGTACTGCTTAGATCTGTATAAAAAGCCTATTTTACGAGAGCTGTTTTGGTAGCTGACAGAAGATGGTCAACCCATGAGAGATTTGAAGATACAGTCAAAATAAACGTCAAATAAATATAGTGTCGAAGTTTAATTGTTCAGAATACACTCATTTATGATAAACAAAAATTAAAAAGGTCTAAGAGATTGCCGTTAACTATAAATAGAAATTTTCTCTGTTATTCCGAAATTACAACTATTAAGTACTATAAATAATTACACCGTCAAAATAAATGTAAGTTTTTTTTTGTGTTATTCCGAAATTAAACGATAAGGAATAATTTAGTTTGTATTAGAATGCACATTTTAAATGGAAAATTACAGTCAAAATATAATATTACGTAAAGATAAGTAAACCGAAGCATTCAAAAATAGAATTTAAATCCCATCAATATAATTAAGAGAGTTTTGAATTAATGAAACAAGTTATAATTAACACCTTCGTAATATCGATTAATTTATTTCGTGGAAAATTTCACTCTTAAATAATAGTTTCAATGTAAATAATTAGAGTTTAAGATAATCATACGAATTCCAAATACAATGGAATATTCTAGGCTTGTTCCCACTGTATAAAAGAAACTGTTGTAATAATATTCCAACCGTTTAACACATGTGCAAGAAGCAATTGAGTTCTGAAAATTTTATATTATAACTAGACAAAAATGTTAATAATAATTAATTAAGGCATCTAGGGAATGAGTATTTTTTGTTAATGGAAATTGGTCGTATTTTATATCAATCGCTCCATTATTCCACAATTAATAATGTTAGCACGACTTAGATTATTGATTGATTTAAAATTAATTAAAACAGCTTGATACGCTGTCGCCTCATCGTTCATGGAATTCCCAGTTGCACCTCTTTTAATATTTTGTACTCTACGCAGGGAAATGCCGTGGTCAAATGATTATCTTTCGTTCTCACTGCGCTTCGTGTAGAAGAAGCTGAATTTTACTGAAGAGTGTGAGGTAAAGAGTAGTTTAAAAATTGATTAATCTAATTAAACTTAATATAGAGTCGCTCTGAAATTAAGTTTGAAAACTGGTTAATTTGTTTTGATACAAGTAACAAAAGTTGCTTTGCTACTGATAACCGCTCATATTTAAACTGTAATCATTCCAATTAAAATAAATTAATAGAATTCATACCTATTAAGGATCATTCATTTTAATCCATCATTGGTGAAGGAATTTTGTTTGTCAAGGGGATTTGTGTCCTTGTCAACTACCGTATCCGCCTTCCGTCCGAAGTAATTTTGTTTTAGGTACATCTTCGACCACCGGATAAAACCCAGAATGTTTCCTCCACTGAGATACCTGGAGCAACCGTTTGGAAACCGTACAAGTTCAATATTGGACCCAAACACCACCTGGACATTATCTAATTCTTGGATGGCGCCCGATTCCATTTTCAAATAAAATTTCCGTACCTTCTTTTATTCATTTGTGTACTTTTAATGCTTTTTTCGTCGTGATGTGCTTTCATTGGTGTAAGTTCAGCGTTTCTTGGTAAATTTGGCTATTCCAAAGCAATGCCATTTATTATAGGGACAAATAAATCATTATTGTTTTAAGTAAACCCATAATGTATTAAATTGTTTTATTTCTGCAATATATAACATATTTGTAATGTAATATAAAAACATTAACTCCCAGATTCACAAATCTAGCTGAACGATTAAATACTGTATTAATATAATAGTTGCTATTTTGACAATTACCAGAATAAGCTGCTAAAAGTTAGTCCACCTTTGTGAATGCGGGGGTTAGATTTTAATATTATTCCTTAAAATGAAAAAAATAACGTATTCTTAGTTAAGTATGTCATTTGTGTATCATTTTTTTGTAGTTGATTTGGTTTGTACTATTAGTACCAACAAATGCAATTTAAAAATTATTTGACACTAGATCTCTTCTTGTAGCTCTGTGGAGTAGTATGTTATCATGCAGACCAGACTATGATTGTGACTTCAGTCATTTTTCAAGTTAGAGTTTGATTTTCAGTCGTATTGATTTGTTTAAAGAAAGAATTTGTTAATACAATTTAACCAGTTTCTACGACTCAAACTTATTTGTATAATCTTTGCATACGGACACAGAAGTGTGCACCATACCCATTTAGTCATTTTCACATAAATAATTTCTGCAAGTAAAAATGCAAATAAAATAAACTTAGAATAGTTTTCTGGAATGTTGTTAATCATTTCCACAAGTGATGCATCAAAAGGCACTTCTGTTTGCCTATTGAGCTATTTGTCAAAACTAAAATAAAAAATAAAATCACAATACTGAACATTTAAAATAAGCATTTCTAACTAGACTTGACTATCATACTTATGGCATTTTTTTAACCGAAGACTACCATTTTCTAATAGAAGAAATTCTTCATCAAAAATAATTTCTGAACAAGGCCGAATTTTGCCTGAAATAATAAAAGTTAATAAATGTTAATTATATTATATATTTGACGTTCCCGCAAAAAGGACATTTTATTTCTAACAATTTGATAGGAGCATCTTCATCATTTGATACAACACTATCCAAGGATGTCTGTTATCAACAACCAGTCCACTTTGTATCACTTTATGACCAAACATTTTTTAATACAAGGCTCGAGCTTCGTCCTCTTTCTCGATGCCATGTTGAACGTACCTATAACAGTAAATATATATTTTAACTTTTTATAACAAAAGTTAACAATAGCAAGAACCTAAATTAATTTAAAAACTATTGTTTTATACTACAAAATATACAATATAAAAAAAAATGTGTATTCTTACTTCAGAGTAATTCTGAGTTGTCAGTTTTGTTCAAAAACAATAATTAGCATGCATATTTTGAATTTTAAACTCTTGAGAAAATTTTTGATTGTTGATTACTTGTTTGACAATCTTTTTAGCTAAAAATACTTAGCAGCTTTGTGGGTACAATCACTTTTACTATGTGGGAATATTTCTTAACACCTAGAACCCGTTATTCTGACCTTCCGTTCAACTCTCCAAACTAGTCTATCTTTAGCGTTTATAAATAAATCTAATGTTGAAACAATCTTTAATTTAGAATAAACATCTTTACAGCAAGTTCTAGTTGGATCTATTATTTGGATTTGTTTGAAAATGGAATTTTTGATATTTTTATGTACGGCTTGAAGCTTTGCGAGTTCATTACCTTTGGTATTTAGCACACTTATTGGAGCAGCTAAACATCTTTTTTCATTTCTAACAAATATATGTTATATAAATGAAATAAAATACAAACTACACCATTATTTATGAAGTGGTATTGCAGAATTCGGTGCAGCTTGAAGTAATTTTTCTAATATTGATTCCTTTTGTTTCACAGTGAGATCAACTTTTAAAACATCAGAATCCTCAATATTCCTCGACTTTTGAACACAGCTCGTATTGGACATTAGCACAGGATTATAATGTTGTAATCCGTTTTGTTTGTCCTTCTTCCAGTAACAATCGATGTCAGTTGAAGGTAAAAATTTCAAATCTATCACATTCATCCTGCAGTAAACAAAAAAACATCAAACAAAAACAATAAAAACTAATTTTGTGTTTGTTATCAATCGACAATGGTTAATAATCCCTTTTTCTAAGAAAAAACTAATACAACCTAGTACTTATAAATAAGAATGTCGTGATGTGTTTACATCTTTCTGAATTCCTTGCCTTGCAACTGCAAACAGGTTTCTCAACAGGCACTTGGTTCCTAACAATAACAGTGTTCCTTCGATTTTATGAACACTTTCCTTTAGTCCATTACTTTTTGTACATAATGCTTTACATCCACAAAACTATATGTTGTTGATATAGCGGCAGAAAGTATAAAGTGTCCAGCATTAACAATTGATTGTCCTTTACTAATGCACCTTGAGGAATGTGATTCTTGAAGACATTCAAACATTTCTTGAATTGAAAGGACAAATTCCATTGCCCTAGAATGATTTAAAAAAATATCCTTAAATTTTCAAGTATAAACATCATAAGCCTAGCATTTTTATAATAATTAGTACACTAATAAAAAGTTCACCAAAGTCACAATAATGCACAGTAAAGATGTAACGATCCAGATCCTTAGCTTAATTAACTTCCCTTAATTAAATCCTATTATCCTGCAATTGCACTCCGATAATGTTCAAATTCCGTCAATTGCGCACCTTTTCCACCAAAATCCAACTCCCAAAACCAAAATTTGTAATAGTTTTCCTTCCACCTAACCCAATCCCTATAAAAACGCCCGCAGTCCTATACTCTTTCACTTCTCTTAGAGAAAACCACCTAATCCATTTCTCTTAGAAAAAACCACCTGACCCACTTCTCTTAGAAAAAACCAGACCATAATTGAAAAACAAACAACCAAACACCAGCTCCTCTTACACCTGAACCAACACACATACACTCAAATTACACGCCGCTTCCTGGTACCTTAACATACAACATCTTCGCAGGTTTCAGAACCGTGCGGTTTTTTGTTAAACCTCCCCTACAAGCGTTACTCAAGTGACGTAGAGTAGATTCAATTCCAACCCGTTAACGGCGACAAGCCGCTGACACCAACAAAAACACCGTTTTCCCCGAACTCACCGGTGTAAACCGTTTAGTTCGACTCCCCCCAGCTTCTAGGCGAAAGCCAAAGACGCTCCATAACCTGACTTTTTATACACACTACACGTTACAAAAACCCCCAAACACATATCAATTCATTTCCTGTAATTATACCAGAAAACCATTTTTATTTTTCCTATTTTAATTCCTGATTAAGTTTAATTTTTATATAAAATCCTGTTTAATTTACATTATCAACAAATCCTGAATAGTCAAGATTTCCATAATACATTTTTGATATGATATTAAAAATTACATTGTATTCACAAAGAAAAGTAAATGAGTAAAATTCCATTATATTAAAACACTTGCAAAAGTTTCTACATTTTAAATACAATCTTTGAGCTTTTCCGTTGAGTTACGATTTTCACAATTAAAAGTTCTTACATTTTACTTAACGAAGCTTAACTAAGCCGAGTTAAAGAAGATTACCATTCCAGAATATCATTCTAAGGCCCAAATAATCCATTAATTACGAATTCAATCTTTTCATATAAAGAAGTTAATATTCAAAATTAATCAACACTCACCTGTAAAGGAAAATCGACCGTATTGACTTCGATCATTTTTACCAAAACATAACCCCTTCTTTCACATCCAGATCCAGGCCCTTAAGGCATATGGGTAAAGATAGCATTACCCTATCACTACTAACCAAGACCACTAATTTAATAAAGATTAGAATAATTTGTTTTAAGCACTGATAAACAACGTCAGCCAATCTATAATAACAGGCCGGTAACGAAGCCACCTATAATAGATTTTTTCTTTCATTCAAAAATTATAATTAATAATTTAAAATAATTATTCCACTGTTAATTAACAAAGAGCACTAATAAACAACCCCCGTTTATTAGAGAGCAAACGTTGGGGGTACAGAAACTATTAATTCTGCTAATTACAGTACGATTTCGAGACCTGTAGAGCAGCAACTCACCATACACCAGCATCCAGAGTTGCCTAACCAGAGAAACAGACAAGTTTCAAATATATATTTTTTTAGTTAAGTTTTAAAGTACAGTTTCATTTATTTTGTTTTATACATATTCATTTAGAAAATAAATGCCTGTTTGAAATTGAAGTTGTTGTAAACTGTGTTAAACTCACCACCAGTTTCCGAATTGAGCATAAAGGGTATACAAAATTTAAAAACATTAAAATTTTCTTTTCTCATAATTCCCTTATAAAAAGGGTGATTACAAAGATAAACTCTAAAAAACCGATGACAGCATAAAATCATTTAAACAAAATTAATAAATACATTAACGAAATCAAACACTGCACACGATGACAAATATGAGCAGGTTTATTGTACCTCTTGTGGCGACCATATTGAACTTTTTTTTTATTAAATCCTCTATTGTACAGTCTGTCCTATTAATCAAGAGACAATAAGTATTTTTTGTGTTTACATTATGGTTAATGGAAATAGCAGTAACTAGCCGCTAGATGCTAATGGACATGCAGGGTCGCACTTCAGTGACCTCCTCCCCGCCCTATGTTTGTTTATTAACCTATATTACAACAGTAGAACTTGTTGGAAGTTGCTTGGATTTAAATCGGTTGAGACGTTTTGGGCGATCAGTTGCGTTTATTAAGGAGTTTAGAAGTTCGCTGGGATGCATTGATATCTGTCTCTATATTTTTGGGAGACTTTCCTTATTTGATGGCCAGGTTGGCGTTGCAGGCAGTTCCCTTTAAGGAAAGACCGTAACTCCAGATAGGTTTTAGAATGACCTTATAAAGCAGTAGTCTGTGTTCTATTGAAAGTATAGATTTCCTTCCTATCATCCAGTAGATTTTCCTATACTGTATCCGTAGCGGTTTGCGCTTGTTGAAATCGTGGGTTCTCCAAGATAGTCGTGGATCTAAATAGAGTCATAGCCATTTTGCTGAATCTGTTTATTTTAATTGTTGTCAGTTGAGTGTGATCGGGGGGCAGTTATCACGGTTCACAGTGAAGGTAACGTGTTGAGATTTGCTTTCATTGGCTTTGATTCTCCATACTCTGAGCCATTGGTACAATTTATTCAGTCCGTTTTGAAAATTGCGAGCTGCAGTAACAGAATTAGGGTATGAGGCTAATATAGCCGTGTCATCGGCAAAAGTGGAGGTTGCAGTTGAGTAGTTTGGCAAGTCAAAGAAATTGGATGGCAACAAGAACGGCCTGGCCATATCTCAGGAATGGATTACAGCAGAGGTTCGGGAAAAAATTTTTATAACAAAAGTGGCCTCGAGAAACGCCTGGAAATTATTTTCAGAATTGTAGGTCAACCGCTAAAGGGCATATTTGACAGTTAAAATTTTAAAAAGCAAAATTTTTCAAAATTTACTGAATTAAGGGGCATATTAGATGTTACAATCAGATTCCTCGACAAATTCTGCATATTTTTTATTTGACAAGTTTTAGTCTATCTCTTCAAATAAGGGGGGTGGGGGGGAGAGTGGGAACCTTGTTACGAAAAAACACCTTTAATTCAGGTTCTGCTTGACCGATTTCATTAAGCTTGATGTTGTTTGAAAGAGCTTTTGTTAAACAATAGAAAGTTTGTAAATTTGAAGCAATCTGATTAATAACATAAATGCTAGAGAACGTTGTTATTTTTTTAACATTGTGTTTTCTCTTTACAGTTTTAAATGGAACCATAAAAATTTAAGTAGGTCTTTAGGCTTTAGGCTGTTAGGCTTTTTAAGAGGCGGTATGTGTGTTATAGGTGTATCAATTTCCCTAACTGCGTTCCACAGAGATTAATCTGTGGTTTCAGTGGCTGAGAGGCTATTTAGGTATTGTTGAATGGCTTTGTTTTTGAGTTGTAGTGGGAGTTTTTTTAGTTCCTTTGTAGACCGATTCAGCGCTAGTTTATCAGCTTCCAGGCGGGTAATTTGCCACCGTTTTCGGAGGTGTCTTTTTCCATTATTTTATCTCTTAATATTAGTGGGTAGCTGTTAGTATTGGAGTTTTTATTTATAGTAGTGGCTTCCCATGCTGGTTGTTGAATAGTGTTAGTTAACTTTGTTACAGCTTCTTCAATATCATATTTGGTTTTCAGTTGTACTTTTAGGTTTAATTGATCTGATATTATGTTTTGGAAGAATTCCCAGTTAGTTTTAGTATTATACAGGGTTGATCTTGTTTGTACTTGTATTATATCTGTTGATTCGGTTGATTATATTGGAAGAGTGATCACCTCATAAGTCGAAGCAAGATTTGATTTCTATATGTCTTATATTTAGCCATTTAGTGATGCAGAAATCAATTAGATCAGGGATTCTCCGACGACTAATAGGTCGGTTCGCCAGTCGATGAGTATTGTAGGTTGTTTGCACGTGTAGCAGCTAGTAGTTCACGCCCGACCGTTCTTGTAATGCGAAAGCCCCACCTTTGAATCCTTGCGCTATAATTACCCGCAGTAATAAATCTTTGTCCAAGATTTTGAAAGAAGTGGGAGTAGTCTTCTTTTTTTGTAGAATGGTAGCAGCTCCTAGTTGTTCTTTTTTACATTTCGGTAATTCGTGGTGTTTTGTTAACTTTTATTATAACTGCTGTTCCACCGTGGGCAGTTCCATCGGGATGATTCGTGCTGTAGATGTAGCAGTTTGGAAACTTTATGTAGCTTTTACTGGTAAATGTGTTTCTCTTATTGGTATGTCGATATCGTTGATTTCAAGGAAAAGTTTGACCTCTTGGGCGTGCTGGCTAAGTCCATTGGCATTCCATACAGCTATTCTTGACAGTTGTCCCATTACGTCATTTACTAATTAACGTGGTTAGTAGGTTCAAGATGGTCCCAATTCATATGATTAAATTCTTCATCATGGACTTTAGTTCTATGTAATTTGGCGGTTGATCTATAGATATCATTTGCAGCGATGGTGTAGCATTAACAGTTGGATTTTCTAGAGATTGAGTGTTTTGTCTTGCTTGTTCAGCGTATGTTCTCTCAGAAACACTATATCACTGAGTAGGTGCTCGCGTGTGTGCAGTTACCTCTCGTCGTAAACGTGGGAAAAGTTTTTCTTGTAGCTGTTTATGGACTACGGATCCGCGATAGTTGGCGAGATGACATAACCACAGTTTTTACATTTAACCTGATCATCTTTAGTTTTTCTCGGGCAGTCTTTGGTGGGGTGATTTCTATAAATTTGACGCAGCGATCCATCTGTTGACAATATTTCTTGGTATGTCCAAACATACTACGGAATTGTTCTTTTAGTATGGGGTGGTTCGACAGTTTCTCTTGTATTCATGATTAGTGTGGTTTTATAAATTTCTTTGCTGTTGTCTTTTTGTTCCATTTCGATTATAAACATGTGGAGAGGAGTTTTTTCTTGGTTGTTTTATATTCCATATATTAACTATTTCATGGCCAAGATTTTCTAGGTGCTGTTTTATTTCTGTTATGTCCTTACAATGTTGAATGTTTTTGATTACTACTCGGAATGTTCTATCTTTCTTTGGTTTATAGGTGTAAAATTTTGTGTTTTTATTCATAAGATGTTTGACAATAGTTGAATAAATTACGCCTGTATTACTTTGTATTTTTACTTATACATTGCCTTGTGCTTCTAGGGTATAATTAACTTTTGCAAAATCGTTCAATAGTGTTGTTAATGAATTTATATTTTTTAGATCACATATATAGATGGGTGGAGGTTTGGAGTCCTTCTGAGCGCTTGTTGTTTGGGCGTTGCTTAGTTGATTGTCGTCTTTATCGATATCCAGTGGATCGTATCTATTTGTAGTTGCTACTGAGCTGTCTAGCCAATATTGTGGTTTTCCTAATTGACTTTGTTCATTAGTTGTGTCTGCAGAGGTTCTAAGTAAGAAAGATAAATTTCAGTTTATTCATGACGTTTATACCTAAAACATTACAATGGCGTGATCCCTATAACGTGAAAAATTAAAAAAAACACCCTACAAAACGGAAATTGAAGGAAATGAAATATCTCTAATAACAATTTGTTTGGGATAACCATATAACATACTTTATTTTATTTTGCCCCCATAATGTTCTTTATTCGCCTCCAAATGCGGGCGTAATGGGTCTTTTGCAGGAAATGTTATTGTTGCTAACAGCATGATTGACAGCTGACCCATGACGATAATTAACGTAAGTTGAAAAATTGAAACAACCCTTACTATACAACCTTTATTAATTTAACAATAATAATAAATAGCAATATCAAGTATCTTAGTAACAACAAATTAGTCTTTGCATTTTCACCCCATTTTAGAATGCATTTATTTACAAACAAATCCTTAAACAATTTAGCAATATCACAATATTTTAGTAACAACAAATTAGCCTACTGTCGAATTTAATTCACTGCATTTCCATTTAAAACTTGGAAAATACTGAATCTTTCAAAATTTTGTTCCAATTTCGGTGCAAAATAAAATAAAACATTGTATGTTCCACCAAATAATTATTCCCAAGAATATAAAGCCCCGCATCGCGTCGGGCTTTTAACATTTTCAGACCAAATCTTCCCACACTCACACTCCACACCCACCTCACACCCCCCACACCACACACACACACACACACACACCACACACCCCCCACACCACACACTCCCACCCTCACACCCACACCACACACCCACACCCCACACCCACCACACACCCACACACCACACACCCCACACTCACACCCCACACACCCCACACTCCCACACCCCCACACCCACACACCACACACCCCCACACTCACACCCCACACCCACACCACACCCACACCTCCACACCACACACCCACACCCACACTCACACACCCACACCACACACTCACACACCACCCACACACCCACACACTCACACACCACACCACCCCACACACCACACCACACACTCCACACTCACACTCACACACTCCACACACCACACACCCCACACACCACACACTCACACACCCACACCTCCACACACTCACTCCACCCACACCACACACACCCACACACCCCACAACCTCCACACTCACACTTTCCACACCCACCACACACTCCCACTCAACCACCCACACACTCACACACCACACACCCACAAATCACACACCACACCACACCACACTAAAACCCACCACCCACACACCACACCCCACACCCACCACACACACCACCCACCCACCCCACCCACACCCCACACACCCACACAAACACCACACCCACACAACACTCACACCCCACACCCACACACCCACACCACAACACACCACACACCAACCCCACCCCACACACACACCACACCCCACCCACCCCACACTCACACCCACACACCCACACACCCCCAAACACCACACACCACACACCACCAACACCACAACACCTACCCCCACCACCACTCACACACCACACCCACACCCACACACTCACACACCCCACCACCCACCCACCCCACACACCCACACACCCACACACCAACTCACACACCACACCCCACACCCACCCCACAACCCCACACCCCACACCCCACACCCACACCACACACCACACCCCCACACAACAACACCCCAAACACCACACCCACCCACACACCCACCCCACACACCCACAACCCACACAAAACCAAACACCACTCACCCCCACACACTCACACCCACCCACCACCCACACACCACACACCACACCCACTCACACTCCCACCAAACACTCCACACACCCCACACTTGACACCACACCACCCCACACACCCACACACCCACACACCCCACACCACACCCTCACACACAAACCCCACACTCAACACCCACACCACACACCACACCACACAACCACACACCACACCACACACCACAACCCACAACAAACCACCACACCCTCCACACACCACACACCCACACTCAACACCACACCCACACACTCACACACCCACACTCCACCCACACTCACACCCAAACCCACACATTCACACCTCACCAACACCACACCTCACCCCCCACACCCCACACCACACACACACACCCCCACACCCACACCAACACCCCCCACACACCCACACAACACACACTCACCACACACCACACTCACACCACACACCACTCTCCCACAACACACTCCACGCCACCACCCACACATCACACACTCCCACACACCACACAATCACACACCACACACTCACACCACACACTCACTCACTCACACCCACACCTCCACACCTCACACCTCACACACGCACTCACACCACACTCACACACCCACACACTCACACACTCACACTCACACGCTCACACACACACACCCACACACTCACATACCTCACACCCACACACTCACACACCAACGCACCTCACACACCACACACTCACACACTCCACACACTCACACACACACCTCACACCTCACACACCACACACTCACACACTCACACCACCACACACCACACACCACACACCCACACTCACACACACCACACACACACACACACACACACACACACACACACACACCACACACCTCACACACTCACACACACACACTCACACTCCACACACACACACCACTGCACACTCACCTCCACACACTCACACACTCACACTCACACCACACACACTCACACACTCACACACTCACACACCACACACACACCACCACACTCACAACCAACCACAACACTCACACACTCACACACCACACACTCACACACCACACTCAACAACACCCACACCTCACACACTCAACACTCACACACTCACAACACCACCACACACTCACACTACACACCTCACACACTCACACACTCACACCTCACACACTCACACACCCACACACCACACACCCCACACCCCACACACCCACACACTACACACCCACACACCACACCCCACACCTCACACACTCACACCCACACACTCACACCACACACCCACACACCCACACCACACACCACACACCACACACTCACACACCCACACCACACCCACACACCCACAACACACACCACACACCACACACTCACCACCCACACCACACACCACAACACACACTCACACACTCACACCTCACACACTCACACACCACCTCCACACTCCACACCCCACACTCACACACCACACACTCACACACTCACACACCACACACCACACACTCCACACAACCCCACACCTCCACACTCCACCACCCACACCACCACACACCACACACACACACACCACACACTCACACACCACACACCACCACACACACACACACTCACACCTCACACCTCACCACTCCACACTCACCCTCCACACTCACACACACACACACACACTCACACACCACCACCTCACACACCCACACACCACCCTCCACACACCACACACCACACACACCACCCACACCACACACCACACCCACACACCACACACTCACACACTCACACTCCACACACTCACATCATACACACTCACAATACACTCACACACACACACCACACTCACACTCACACTCAATCTACTCACACTCACACCAACACAATCACACTACACACCATCCCACACTCACCACCCACACTCACACTCACAGACTCACACACACACTCACACTCACAACCACGCTTACACCACATCCACACACTCACACTACACATCCAAATACCCCACACACACCCACACACCACACCACACACCCACACACCCCACACCTCACACACTCACACCACACACCACACCCCACACACACACTCACACCACACACCCACACACTCACACATCACACACCAACACTCCACCCACACCTCACACCACCCCACACCTCACACACCACACACTCACACTCACACACTCACACCTCACACACCACACCCACACCACACACCACCACACCCCACACACTCACACCACACACCACACACCCACACCACCACACACCCACACACCCACACCACCACACACACCACACACCCACACACCACACCACACCTCACACACCTCACACACACACCACACACCACACACTCACACACCACTCACACCACCACACACTCACACACTCACACACCACACACTCCACACTCACACACTCACAAACCACACACTCACACACTCACACACACTCACACACTCACACACACTCACACACTCACACACTCACACACACTCACACACTCACACACTCACACACACACACACTCACACACACCACACCTCACACACTCACACACCACACACCTCCACACACACACACTCACACACCACACACTCACACACCACACTCACACACTCACACACTCACACACCCACACCCACACTCACACACACACACTCACACACACACACACACACACACACACACACACACTCACACACACACCACCCACACTCACACTCACACCACACACACACACCACACACACCACACAACACACTCACACTCCACACACACCCCACCTCACACTCACACACACCACCACACCACACACTCACACACTCACCTCACACACCACCACACACCACACTCACACACACCTCACACCTCACACACACACACCACACACCACACCTCACACCACACACCCACACACCCACACTCACACACCACACACCCACACACATCACACACCCACACTCACACACACACTCCCACCACACCTCACACACCACACACACACTCACACACTCACACACTCACACACTCACACCACACACCTCACCCACACACTCCACACACTCACACACTCACACCCACAACCACACACTCACACACTCACACCACACCACACACTCACACACTCACACACACACACACTCCACACACTCACCTCACACACACACACTCACACACCACACACTCACACACTCCCACACTCACACTCACACACACCACACACACTCACACTCCACACACACACTCACACTCCACACACTCACACACTCACACACTCACACACACACACTCACACACTCACACACTCCTCACACACCTCACACTCCACACTCCCCACACCACACTCACACACCACACACACCCACACTCACACACTCACACACTCACACACCACACTCACACCCACACACTCACACACTCACACTCACACACTCACACCCACACCACACACTCACACACCTCACACCTCACCACCCACACACTCACACACCACACCACACCCACACCACACCACACCACACACACACTCACACACACACTCCACACCCACACACCTCCACACACACACCACACACTCACACACACCCACACTCACACACACACTCCCACACACTCACACCACACACTCACACTCCACACCACACACACACCCCACCACACACTCCACACACACCCACACCCACACCACACACACCACACACCTCACACACCACACTCCACACTCACACCCACTCACACCCACACACCACACACCACACTCACACCACACACACACACCCACACACTCACACACTCACACCACACCACACCACCACACACTCACACACACTCACACACACACACTCACACACACTCACCACACACTCACACACCACTCACACACTCACACACCACACACCACACACACACACCCCACACCTCACACCCACACACCCCACACCACACACACACACTCACACACCCCACACGCTCACACACACCACACACCCACACACCCACACACACACACCACACACCACACACCACACACACTCACACACCACACACCCACACTCACACCCTCACACTCACACACCACACACTCACACACCCACACACCCTCACACACTCACACACTCACACACTCACACACTCACACACCACACGCTCACACACTCACACACCACACACTCACCCACACCACACACTCACACACCCACACACCACACACACACACACTCACACACACACTCACACACCCACACACCACCCACACACCCACACACTCACACCTCCACACCCACACCCACACACACCACACCCACACACCACACACCCACACACCACACACCACACACCCACACACTCACCCACACTCACACACTCACACCTCACACCACACACTCCACACACTCACACACCACACACACCCCACACACACTCACACACTCACACACCCACACCACACCACACACCACACACACACACTCACACACACACACACACTCACACACTCACACTCACACACCTCCACCCACACTCCACACTCCACACACCACACACCCCACCACACACTCCACACCCACACTCACACACTCACACCTCACACACTCACACACACACACCACACACCCACACCCCACTCACACTCACACACCACACACCACACACTCCACACTCACACATCACACACCCCACCACACACACACTCACACACACACTCCACACCCCACCACACTCACACCCCACACTCACACACCTCACACCACACACTCACACACTCACACACCACACCCACACACTCCACACCACACCCCACACTCACACACCCACACTCACACACTCACACCCCACACCTCCACACTCACACACCCACACACCCACACACTCACACACCACCACTCACACACACCACACACACACTCACACCACACACACCACACACTCCACACCACTCA
The DNA here is from genome assembly GCA_036346205.1 of Vesta saturnalis. Lineage (NCBI taxonomy): Eukaryota > Metazoa > Arthropoda > Insecta > Coleoptera > Lampyridae > Vesta > Vesta saturnalis. Next base: position 1,283,859 of record JARFJB010002114.1, read on the forward strand.
CACCTCACACACACACACCCACACCTCACACACCACACACACCTCACACCACACACACCACACCCACACACCACACACTCACCCACACCTCACACACCCACACCACCACACACACCACACACCACTCACACACTCAACCCACACACACACACTCACACACTCACACACTCACACACCCACACACCCACACACACACACCACACACCTCACACACCACACACCACACACTCACACACCACACACTCACACACTCCACACACCTCACACACACCCACACCCACACACCACACACTCACACCCCACACACCTCACACTCACACACTCACACACTACACCACACACACACTCACACACTCACACACTCACACCACACCTCCACACCCACACACTCACACCCCACACACCCACACACTCACACACCCACACACACCTCACACCACCACACACCCACACACTCACACACCACACACTCACACCACCACCACACCCACACCCCACACACCTCACACACTCACACACACACACACCCACACACCACACACCACACCACACTCACACACTCCACACACTCACACACTCACACACCACCTCACACTCACACACCCACACACTCACACACCACACCCACACCCCACACACCTCACACCTCACACACCCTCCACACCACACTCACACACTCACACCCACACACTCACACACCCACACACTCACACACCACACACTCACACACCCACCACACTCACACACTCACACACCCACACCTCACACTCACACCTCCACACACACCTCACACTCACACCACACACTCACACACTCACCACACCACACACTCACACACCACACACCTCACACACCCCACACTCACACACCTCACACATCACCCACCACACTCACACACCACACTCACACCCACACACCCACACACACACACCACCTCACACTCACACACACCCACCACACACCACACACACCCCACACCACACACCACACACTCCACACACCACACCTCACACACCACCCACACACCCACACCTCACACACTCACACACTCACACTCACACACTCCACACCACACATCACACACACACTCACACACTCACACACCTCACACACCACACACACACTCCACTCACACCTCCACACTCACACTCACACACCCACACACTCACCACACCTCACACTCACACACCCACACACCACACACACACCACACACCTCACACACCACACACCTCACACACCACACACTCACACACACTCACACACTCACACTCACACCACACTCACACACCTCCCACACACTCACACACCACACTACACACTCACACACTCACACACACACACTCACACACCCACACCATCACACTCACACACTCCACACCACACACCACACACACCACACACACATCCACCTCACACACCACACACACCCACCACACCCCACCACACACTCACACCACACCCACACACACACACACAATCACACTACTCACACACTCACACACTCACACACCCACACCACACCCACACCCACCACACCCACACACACTACACACACCCCACCCACACACTCACACCCACACACTCACACACCACACACTCACACACACACACCCACACACTCACACCCACACTCACACTCACACACACCTCACACACTCACACACCCACACACCCACACTCCACACTCCACACTCACACCCACACCCACACACTCCACACCACACACCACACACCCACACACTCACACCTCACACCACACCCACACCACACCCACACCCCACACACCTCACACACCACACACTCACACCTCACACACTCCCACACACCCACACACCTCACACCTCACACACCCACACACCTCACACACCCCACACACCCACACACTCACACACCACACCCACACACTCACACATCCACACCTCACCACACCCCACACACTCACACACTCCACACACACTCACACACCCACACAACTCACCACACTCACACTCACACACACTCACACACCCTCACACCCACACCCATCACACTCACACACTCACCTCACACACTCACACACCACACCTCACACACACCACACACCTCACACACCACACTCACCCACACCACACCACACACTCACACACACACCACACTCACACACTCACACACTCACACACTCACACACCTCCACACACTCACACACTCACACACACCACACACCACACACACCTCACACACTCACACTCACCACTCACACACCACACACACACACACACACCACACACACACTCACACACCACACCCACACCACACTCACACTCACACACTCACACACTCACACACTCACACCCACACACCTCACACCTCCACACTCACCACTCACCTCCACACACACACTCACACACCACACACACACCACACACCACACACACACACTCACACACACACACCACACCCACACACCCACACTCACACACTCCACACCCACACACTCCACACACCACACACCACACACCACACACCACACACTCACACACTCCCACACACACCACACACTCACACTCACACCCACACTCCCACACTCACACACCTCACACACAATCACACACTCACACACTCCACACACACACTCACACACCACACACACCTCACACACCACACACTCACACACCACCCTCACACTCACACACCACACCCACACCTCACACACTCACACACTCACACATCACACACTCACACACTCACACCCTCCACTCACACACCACACACTCACACACCCACACCCACACTCACACACCCACACACTCACACATCACACACCACACACACTCCACACACTCACACTACACTCACTCACACACTCCACACCTCACACCTCACACCACACCACTCACACTCCACACGCTCCACACCCACGCCCACCCACACACTCCACACCCACACCACACACTCACACCTTCACACACCTCACACCTCACACACCCCACACACTCACACCCACACACACACACACCACACTCACACCTCACACACTCACCCAACACACTCACACACCACACCCACACACACCACACACCACACCACACACTCCACCAACCTCACACACTCACACACACTCACACCTCACACACTCACACACCCACACTCCACACACTCACACACCCACACCACACCTCACACACTCACACCTCACACACTCCCCCCCACTCCACACACACCACACACTCACACACCACACACTCCACACTCCACACACCACCACCTCACACACTCACACCCCACACAATCACACACCACACACAACCACTCACACCCACACACTCACACCACACCACACACCACACACTCAAACCACACACTCACATCACACTCACACACCACCACACTCACACACCACACCTCACACACCTCACACACTCACACTCCACACCCTACACACTCACACACTCACACACTCACACACCACACCACACTCACACACCACACACACACACTCACCACACTCACACACTCCACACCTCACACACTCACACACCACACCTCACCACCACACACCCACACCACACACTCACACACTCACACACCACACACCCACACACTCCACACACCCCACCCACACACCACCACACACTCCACACCCACACACTCACACACCCACACACCACACCCACACACACTCACACACCCCACACACCACACACCCACACACCACACTCACACACCCACACCACACTCACACACCACACACCCCACCACACCCACACACCCACACACTCACACCCCCACACCACCACACCCCACACACCCACACACTCACACACCCACACACCACACACCCACACACCACACACCACAACCACCCACACCCCACACACCCACACAAACCCCACCCCACACACCCACACACACCAAACCCCACACACCCACACCCACACCCCACACACCACACACAAACCCACACACCCCACACCACACACCCACACACTCACACACCCACACACCACCACCCCACACCACACCCCACACACCACACCCCACACTCACACACCACCACCTCACCCACACTCACACACTCCCACTCACACACTCACACACATCACACCACACCCACACACACACCACACACCACACCACACACACACACCACACTCACACACACCACACACACACCCCACACACCACACACCAACCACACTCACACACCACACCCACACACTCACACTCACACACTCAACTCACACTCACACTCACACTCACACACCACATCACACACTCACACACCACACACCACCACTCCACACTCACACACTCACACCTCACACACTCACCTCACACACTCACACCCACACACACTCACACACACTCACACACACACACACTCACACCCACACTCACACACTCACACACACACCCACACACACACACACACACTCACACACTCACACACTCACACTCACACACTCACACTCACACACTCACACACCACACACACACTCACACACCACACACACTCACACCTCACACACTCACACACACACACACACTCACACACTCACCACACACCTCACAACTCACACACTCACACACCACACACACACACCCACACACCCACACACCCACACACCCCACCACCCCACACACCACACCACCACACACACCACACACACACACACACCACACATCACACACCCACACACACACCACACACACTCACACCTCACACTCACACACTCACACACCACACACTCCACACACACACACACTCACACACACTCACACACTCACACACTCACCACACACTCACACCACCTCACACTCACACACACACACACACACTCACACACACACACACACTCACACACTCACACACTCACACCACACCACACACTCACACACTCACACTCACACTCACACTCACACACCCACACATCACACACCACACCACACACTCACACACTCACACTCACACACCACACACCCACACACTCACACAATCCACACACTCACACCTCACACACTCACACCACATCCTACACACCACACACTCACACACCTCACACACACTCCACACACTCACACACCACACACACTCCACACTCACACACCAACACACCTCACCACACACACACACACACACACTCCACACTACACACTCACCACACTCACACTCACACACTCACACACCTCACACACTCACACCACCTCACACACTCACACTCACACACTCACACACCACACACTCACACTCACACACTCACACACTCACACACCTCACACTCACACACTCACACACTCACACTCACCCACACTCACACCCACACTCACCACACACTCACACACCCACACATTCACACACTCACACCACACCTACATACTCACACACTGACACACCCATAAGTTCAAACACTCAGACACACACACTCACACAATCTCACACTCACACACACACACACTCACACACTCACACTCACACACTCACACTCTCACACCTCACACCTCACACACTCACACACTCACACACCTCACACACCACACACACTCACACACTCACACACCACTCACACCCACACTCCACACTCACACACCCTCACACCCACACACTCACACCACACACACACACACACACACACCACACACCCACACACTCACACCCACACACACACACTCACACACTCACATCACCCACACACCACACACTCACACACACCACTCACACCCACACACACACTCACACACTCACACACCCACACACCCACACTCACACACTCACACACACCCACACACTCACAACACACAACTCACACACCACACACTCACACACTCACACACTCACACCCACACTCACACACACCACACCCACACACCACACACTCACACACTCACACACTCACACACCACACACACTCACACACTCACACACTCACACACTCACACACCACACTCACACACTCACACACTCACACATCACACACCCACACACTCACACATCACACTCACACACTACACACACTCCACACTCACATCACACCACACTCACATCACACCTCACACACTCACACCCACACTCACACACACCTCACACTCACACACACTCACACACTCACCACTCACACATCACACACCCCACACTCACACACTCACACACCACACATCACACACCACACTCACACACACACCTCCACACCCACACACACCACACCTCACACATCACATCACACCAATCACACACTCACACACACACACACACTCACACCACCACACACTCACCACCACACCACCACACCTCACACACACACTCCACACACCACACACCATCACACTCACACACCACACCACACCCACTCACTCACACACCACACACCACATCACAACTCACACCCACACCACACACTCACACCACTCACACACTCACACACCACACACTCACACACTCACACACTCACACACCTTCACACACCACACACACACACACACTCACACACACACACCACACACTCACACACTCACACACTCACACCCTCACACCCACACGTTCACACACTCACACACCACACACTCACACACCCACACTCACACACCACACACACCCACACACTCACACACCCACATCACACACACACTCACACCACACACTCACACACACACCACTCACACACACTCACACACTCACACACACTCACTCACACACTCACACTCACACACCACACTCACACACACCACACACATCACACACTCACACACTCACACACCACACACTCACACTCACACACACTCACCACACACCACACACTCACACACACTCACACACCACACACACATCACACTCACACACTCACACACTCACACACTCACACACACTCACACACTCCACACACACTCACACACTCACACACCACACCACACACTCACTCACACACCCACACACCACACTCACACACTCACACACACACACTCACACACTATCACACACCTCACACACACTCACACCCACACTCACACACTCACACCTCACACACACACACTCACACCACCTCACACATCTCACACATACACACTCACTCACTCACACAGAGTCATTCACTACACACACACAGTAGGTAAATTGAGGCTCACACACCACAATTCCAGGGTTACCACAACCAAGTTGCCACAATACCAAGGTCACACTACCAAGGTCAAAAATTTTGACCAATTACATATAATTACCACAAAGCCAAGGTCGCAACCACTTTCCTGTTCCACAATTACAAGGCCATCCGTGCGACGTATCGCGCGTCCATGCTCCACAATTGCAAGGTCATCACTGTGACCTACTTTATTACTACGTAATCCTTAACCTCCTGGATTCCATTCTAGCCCAAGGCCACCTCACTTGTATGTTTTTTGCCCACTTGTATGTTTTTTGCCCACCCACACTTTCTACCAAAATAAAAGAAAACGATATGTTAGTATATTTAATTCATGTAGAAATAAAGACATGTACAAATGTAATCAGATATATGATTTTCTTTAGGAATAAAACAGAAATAAAAAAAGATTAGATGTATATGATGAGTGTGAAAAAAAAGGTTTGTGAGTAGGGAATGAAAGTTAAAATGTGATCTGTTTACATAAAAAGGTGGTAGAAAGATTGTTGATTTACTATTCAGGAAATAGCAATAAATAATAAAAATTCTGAGATCGAGCAAGTTTTGAAGACTAATATTTCTTTATAACATGTAAAACGTTTGAATAAAAAAACTGGATAAAAACTAGTATTTAAGTTATAAACGATAAGTATTAGAATAATTAATAATGTGTCTGTGAGAAAAAAAAAAGCTTACTAAGTAGATAACGTTACATTAAAACGTGTTTTGTTTGAAATCTAAAAAACACTTGCACGAGTTTATAGTATGAACCGGTCAGAGATGTTTACAAGAAAAAAAAATGAATAATAAGACGTTTAACTACTCCCTTTAGCAATAAAAAATACAGTTCGACTTCCTCCTGCATTCCTGGATGGGATGATCTGTAAAAGAAAGAAAGGAACGATTAGACTGTTTACACAATAATAGAAAAGGTCTATGGTTAAATTAAAAACCTATTATTAGCATTACACTTTATATAACCAGTTTGTTTGAGTTAAGTTATTTTTTAAATAGATTTTCAATATGATCTGTTGTATACTGGTTAATATTCAGGCAAATCTGGAGCTCGCTTTTTCATGAACTAATGATTTAAGTGAACTGTTTAGTTGTTGATAATAAATAAAGTTAGCGTATTTTCAAATCTAGTTTAAATTTTTATAATCAATTTTGCTTAAAGCCGTTTTACATAGAAATCCTTTACGCTAAATATTTTTTAAATACCTAATACATTGTAAAATTTGTAAAGTGTTATATATAAATTTTAGATTTGAAGTCCTATATAAATAAAATGTTAATTTTCTTATGTAGTTGAATTAGTATTTCTAAATTTCACATTGTAAGACGGACCGTAAAGCAGCTATACAGACTTATTTCTAAGTTTTCTAATTTCTTATTTTCATTAAAGTAGTGTATGGTAAAAGTATATAGTTACAGTTTTTTTCAAAAAAAGTTTGCAATTTAAGCGAATTGACTTTTTTTATGGTTGTAATCCTTGTTACGTGCGATAATTTTTTATACTTAGATTGTTCAAAATTTCGCATTCTAAACGAAGCGACTTTTTTTTTATCTTGTATAGGTAAATATTTTTTCTAAACTTTAAAGTTTAACAAAATTATGTTAATTTTTTTAGTTGTAATCCCAATTTAAAATTGAAAAAAATAACTTATAATTGGTTCTATCCGAGTCAATATATATGGTATCATGTAATTTAGTTTATTAAAAAGGTATGCTTTGTTATACACATTGCGGTATATATATTTTATGTATAAAAAGAGAATCATTGCATTTCAACGTAATAATGATTGAACAGATGATATATGCTTTAATATGTAATGAAATACTCTGTTTAAGTGGAAATGGGTTGCAAATATTTTGATCGTATATTCAATCCTCTGAAGTGTCATAGTATAATGTATTAATTGTTACACGCTATTTTGTTTTAAAAAATTATTAATGTCATGTGTGCTGTGTTTATGCACGCTGAACACACTGATTATTTTATATTTTTCATTTTTTATATTTTATTTTTTATTTATTATTTTTTTTAATTTTTTTTCGCAGTACTTATGCACACTTTACGTTTACGTTTACCTTTACGTTTCCAATATGGTTATATACGAAATGTATAATTGAAACATATTACCGTCACCTGATGTTTCAAATAAGAACCTCCCAAAACAATGCATATACATAACCGTAATAGTTCTAGTACTAACAGTTAGTCTCTAACTTTGTAATTGTACGCTTTCAGAATTCTACTACTTCAAACCATCAAACCAACTTCTGCAATGCAGAGTAATGATTTTCTCTCCGGTACATATTCAATTGAATATTTGTCTTAAACTATTGGAGGTGTAATGATATACAATTCAATACAATACCTGCCGCACGTTTATGGTTACCTCAAGAAAATAGATCACTTTGACGTATTGAAGGTTAATGACTCATGTTGGATTTGTGCTGGAGGTTGATATACATTATCCCCACGAACTGCATGACGAACACAACGATTATCCGTTTTGTCCTGAAATGATCTGCGTACCACATTCCCAGGAGGAGAAGTTAATCTAACCTGTGTGATAAGATCAACTACGTTATACATTACCGCTATTTAAAACAATGTATAGAATGGCTAATTTTACTCGTATTTATAGGGTCTTACGCTTTCGTCAGAGTCCGTCTAATACCACACGTTGACCTTAATACAGCTCCGCAACACAGCACAGAACAAGTTCGAAAAGTTTGTCGTCTAGGTCTAGCGGTACGTTGCAAAACCCAATTTATTCAAAATTTTCAATTCACTGACAAATTGTTTGCGGTGGAATTGTTGAAACATAGTTACGTATGACAAACCCGTCTATGTCGGATTCAGTATTTTAGATCTTTCCAAAATTATAATGTATCTTTTTTATGATATTTTACGAGCTCATTATGGCAAGAATGTCACGTTGCTCTATACTGACACGATTCTTTGATTGTTGAGATAGTAACTGATGATATGTAAGCACACATGCGAAATAATTTAGACGAATATGATACTTCAACTATCAAAATGAGTTGCATGGTATTCACGATGCTTCCGTCGTTGGACGAATGAAAGATTAGTACGCAGGAAAGCGATTCAATATTTTTATGGTGCAGGATCAAAGTCATACTATCTGAAGCTTGCTGATAATGAAGTTGTTAAGAAACGAAATGTTAAGAAAGTTGTTATTCAGAAAGTGTTGACAAGTAGACTACAAAGCGGTTGAGGTCTGATAAACAGTAATGTGTAAAATGCTTGTGTTTCATCAATCTACATGATATATGTATATATATACCAAAATGTTAAACAAAATTGCCTTTAGGTCCCAGGATGAAACGTATCGACTACGTATACGTGTTCCACATTCGCGATTGCAATACCAATTAGAATGCTGATCCTTTGAGCGAACTATTGCAGGTTGACAAATGAATTTATATTAAGCGGAAGGAAAGTAGATTATTTTGGGTACTGACACTTATTTTCCTTCCATAATAATATTAATACTAATTTGTATGCCTTTAGTTGTTTAACATATATTAATATTATGTACTAATTCGTTATTAAGAGAATATATGCTATACAAATACTGTGTGATATAAATAAAAAAATACTAGAATGATTATTTACAATTTTATTAAAAAAATGTGTACTAGACTTATTGCATTACATATGTATCATACAAATAGTATACAGTAGACAAAGCACAGTAACATAATGATTCACAATGAAAGTAACAGACTATATAGAAGAGGTGGACTCACATTCTTCGAAAGTGGTGGTGGTGTATCTCTTCCCATTTAATACAGTGCTGGTTATGCATTAACCAAGTAGCTTGACTACGACTCTCTGCATCTAACGTATGTCAGGGATACGGTGATTTCAAAATAAAATGGGCAATTTGGTTCCTATTACAAATGGCGAGTTCTTTTGATTTAAAAGCTTTTCAAATTTTAAACCCTTGTACATCGACTATGACGGAAAGTGTATTACAACTGTCGTACTGCTTTGGTTAACGCGTTGTATGTAACTAAACGATCGTGAGTATAATACAGTATGTTGTCGTATTGGCAGCTATCTTGCCGCTGTTTCAAACTCACAGAGTGCAATGTTCTTTGTTTTGAGCAATCTACGACAATCAACGGTGCAGCTGTGGTAAATTGCGTATGAGTAATGGTTGCCCATCTTCTGGTAACGACATTTGGAATTTAGCAAACATTTCGTACAACGTAGCAAAGCAATTGTTATCATAATTAACGTTGAGATTGTCATACGGATAACGATCCGTATTCAAAACACGCAAATATTATTTAGTACATTTATGGAATCTGCTCGTATCTTGCATAACATTATTCTTCGACCAGTTTGAAACCCTGTAATAATGTATCTAGGTGTTTCTATACTAGTAGATGTTTTGATTGCCATGTATGCTTATCTGTTGCTGGAACGGATATATTTTTCCAACTCTAAATGCTGCTGGCGTATTTACATTTTTATCAATGTATTTCGTTAACGCCAACATCTCTAATGCTGAAATGATGTAACTTTCCAATATATCCTATCTATGTTAACTTAATGCTTCTTTACAGTTGTAATTACTACGGTATTAATGTTACTACGAGCTAATACAGTTCTTGTCTAATGTTCAAAATCACTTTACTGTAATCTTCGGCAAGCCAAGTAGCATTCGCAAAGATATAAACATTAAAGTATCCTTGAGCATTTGTTAGTGCACTGTTTGATGTAGAAACCAACCTGCATTTTCATGACCGAGATCATTGGACGTTAATGATACCAATCCTTTCACTGTCAACGTTAATCCTACTTTCGTTACGGAATATACCACTATTCCATTCATTTCATATCTAATTTCACTAAATAAAACGCGATACCGTTATTAACCAACCTCGGTGTTAGAGACAGTAACATCCTGACGTAATAATCGTCCTCTACGTAGACATAGTTTCGATGGTAGAGTCGCATGTCTTCCTGAATGGTATCCTGATTTCATCATTGTTTCCAAATCTGGTAGTATACGGCTGATGGTGTCAGTTCGGAATTAACGATAGCATTATCACGACAATTTCATAACGTTTAATATACTCATTGCAGTAATGTAAAGCTGAGATTTTCCAATAATGCATTGTTCTGTGGTGTCAATGCTTTGGGCGCTGAACGCTTACTGACTCTCACCTTTCCTCACTTTGATCTTTTATAGTTTGATTTGCTCTGGTAACATGCACATGTATTATAGGTCACCATATTTTCTAAATGCAGTCCTATCGTTATGACTTCCCCGTTAAAACTGAGAAGATCTCTGTCTTGGCCTAGTATTTGAAGTGTTATTGTCGAAATGGTAAATGTATTGATAGGTATATAAGTAGGTAAGATTGGAGACTTCTAGAACACACCACATTTCCAAGGTCCCACATTTCCGGTTGCCACAAAACCAAGGTCCCCACCATACCAAGGTCAAAAAGCGTAATGTGGACCTAATTACATATCATTACCACAAACACAAGGTCAACAACCCACATTGTTTTGCAATTGTTATCCATGTAACCTACTTTACCACGTATCCATAAGACCACCAAGATGCATCTAGCCCATCTTTTGCTCACTCACAAAATAAAAGAAAACGATATGGTAATACATTTAATTAATGTAGAAACATTACTCAGATATATGATTTTCTTTAGGAATAAAACATTTTGAGTTAGTACACGTGCAAAAGGTCCTCTCCACTTCCGTTTCAGTACATCTGCGCGGACGTGGTGCGAGCTGAGCATACGTGCAATGTGGTGCCCATCGGAGATGTCCTGTAACGGATTGACATCTGGCTGCCATCGGTTTATTCTAACCCCACACATGAAACATTCAACCGTATCGTCTGAAGATGTGGAAATGAATCCTGCTGCAGCAAGCGATGAGGGTGAGTGAACTCCAGACCATGTTCGATACGTTAGTAATCGTTTATCGAAACAGTTGTAATACTGAGGATAATAAAAGTGGTGGACGTCGCACATGTTTTCACTAGAGGATAAACTAAGCGACTGGCATAAATATCTTATTACATACAATTATAGACAGCAAAACAAAGTATTAATAATCAACATAACATACTTCCTCACACAAATAACAAGAATCATCATCATAACATCTATAAAGTGGTTAATGGCGCTCTACTGATGAGCACCAGTATTCATCATGTGAAAGGTAGTACAACATTGTCCATCGCTCCATATGGGTGTGGTGGTCCACCACGCGTAATCTCCTGGTTTCAACGTGGAGTAACATGTATAACATAAACACATACTACCAGCAGATGGTAGCGAATGTACAACGCAACTATGTGAGAGTAATCTTCAAACTACTCGAGACGTGGTCAGAGATTCGCTTGCCCAAGGTGTCAACCATGCGAATCCATTTAATCTTCATATTGCTGACGCACTACTGATGTTATGGAAGGCGGTAGTATTCCTTCTTTTCAAAATTTAACCCAGTTCGGAATTAATTGACATGTCCGTCGCGTACTAATTTGAAATAGGGTTTGTGGTTGGTACACTGTAGGAGTCTTCCAATCGTCTTGCACTGGAGTAACTGACATAGTGAAGATCGGTAACTATGGTATATGTAAAAACCCTCCTTTAAGTATATGAATAATACTGAGTGGGGTATGTAACCTTGTGTAGTGAACTGTATGTAAGTGAACAACCTTGGAAATAAGTATGCCTAGGAATCCTTGAAGTAGTTGAACTAAGGTTGGAAAAAACAAAATGAGTAAGCATTGAACGAAAAGAGAACCTTGAAAAGGTGTAACTGACAAGACCGCTAAAGCAATGTGTGGTATAATCGTGAAGGTCACGTAAGTAGCCTTGAGGCGGACATAGTGGGAGAGTGTCATATATAAAGAGAGGAATGTATGTAAAGCCAGTATCGTAAATAATGGATAACATTTACGTCAAGCCATAGAAAAGGCGAAGATTATCGGTGCTATAAGTTCAAGTAAATATTGCGATATTTTGCTTAATAATGTGCATTATTTCTTAAATAAAAGTAAAACAAAGTTTGTTAGTGTCGGTCTATCACCCAAATTTGGATTTGAGCCAGTCTAAAACTCGGTGGATCGAAGAGTGGTGGAGTGGTGTTTGACAACAGGAATGGCGTATACTTATGGATAATCAAGGGGTATTACTAATTATTTCTACAGTCCTGAAGGAACATGGTTACCTACCAAACTGGGATCGAAGACTGTCTCGTACGAAAATATTAACAAGAAAAATTATACGCCTCTGTGATAGTGAAAGTTGATGTCTATTTAGGATGGGAGTCTATAGAACAGTTATGGAAGCTTTTGAAGATAATATATTACCGATTGGAGTTGGCAGATACTGTGAACTTTCCAGAGTTTTATAAAACCTAATAAAGTCGGCAGCGGAATTCCTGAATGTAACATTCACCAAGTTATAGGTCCATTGCATGATGTATTTGAGGTCAACATAGCCTGCCTTCTGGAAATGGAAGAATTTGCCAAGGAGAAACTATATATGGATATGGATCTTGCCAAACCTATAACTGAAAGGGGGTAACGCTTGTAGTCAATAGGATAGTATTAGATGTTAGTCAATATGTGGATGTGTTATAGTGCGGAGTCGTGGCCTAAAGCTGTAGATTGTGTTAGTGCAGTCCAAAGACCAATATGCCAGTTACAATCATTAGAATTCGATGCTGATCATGAAAAGTGTATGGAATGGGTAGATTTAGTGATGACTATTTAAATAATCTAGTTAATAAGTATGGGGAGGAATACGCCTTTGTGAAAAATACTTAACATCGCATGTAGGATATAGAGTGTATTTGTTGTATAAAGCGATTAATAGAAGACCTTAAAGAAATATCATTGGAGCAATTTATACACGAAATAGAAAGATATTTACCGAATTTTGAGTCATCAGATGACGACTCACCCAGTGAAGAAGGTGCGCATTAATGAGTCCAAAACGTAGTTCACTACATAGTAGTATGGGAGTTGGCTACAGGCATGCGCGAAAAGGAGAATGGGAACAATTAGCTAGAGATTCTGCACGATTTAAAAAAAGAATAGGCGACTGTGATAATATAATTTCACCAATTCTCGAAAAACAGCATCGTGAGTGTGTGTTTGTCAGACGCTTTAGTAGTATGTAGTGATATATGTATAGGATAGTATTAATAAAAAAGTAAAAAAGATCTGTTTATTGCATATTAATATTACAGTATATATAATTAAGGTTAATTAGCGTATTACACAATGTCTTTGGTAGAAATCCATGAGTTGTGAGAAGTATCAAAACCCAACCACTTAACGAGAGCTTTATTCCCTTGACGTCGGATGACACGTTCAACTAGATGAATGTCTGGATGTTTAACACTTTGTAGTTCGGGCTCATAGAACCGACCTTGAATCTCTTCATCTCGACTATCACGTAATGTGTAGGTGAGTGGGCTTGAACGTTTAACTGTTGATATTCGAAAGACTTCGTAACTCCAATTAGGTGTGTACCCTTAGAGAATATGCTTCTATGTTTGCTAATGCGTACATGTTCCCCACTTTAAATTTAGGTGTTTTACGGTCAAGAACTTTCTGACATTTTAAATGTTGCAAAATATCTGCAGCATTCTTTTCCGTTACATCTACCGGTTTTATCCGGTTGTTCTATGCTTTCTTGAATTATAATCGGTAACAATTTGAGGCAAGATTGATAGCCACTTATATGATCCTTGCATGCTGAATGTTTTCCACATTATTGCTTTAAGGGTACGATTGACACGTTCGACTATGCTACTTTTCAAGGTGGAATAACTACTGTAATGATTGATATTGAATTTTTCATTACTTTTTAAATTCTGCATTATAGAACTCGTTCCCATATCAGTTTGTATATGCGTAGGCATCTTTTGCAAACCAGATACAAAGTTTATCCATTACATCCGCAACTAGTTTACCATTCTTGCGTTTGATGGGAAAGCCCAGACATATTTAGAGAAGGCATTAATTATTACTAAAATATATCGAAATCCTTTATTCACATGAGCATAAGGTATCATTTCCACTAAATCAGCTTGAAAGAGATCATTTAAACCTTTTAGTACTACACAACGTCGCGGAAAATTTCTCCTTGCAGGTTTGTGCAGTTCTTCAACAACATCGGATTTACTCATTTTTACTTTGGATTGTAGTACAATCTCTAGGATGAATAATTGTTCTTTGTCGAAATTGATATCTTTTGGAATTATAGGTTGAATCACACCTTCCTTACGAATAGTTTTATTATTTAGAAACAGCGGTGTCGTATATATTACAGTATCCACTCGAAGATGAATATCTCGAGGTAACCACTAATGCAATATTTTCCTCTGTAGGAAATATCTATCATTGATACCCAATGGAATATCTATTTTGTCTGTTGCAAGACACCTTGCAAGGTAAAATAAGTTTCGTAAATATATCACTTTGCTTCGTAGCATCACTGCGATGGAAAATGTTTCCAAATTTATCCACTGTCATTTGTTGATGAAGATGTCCAAATTTATCTATTGGCATAACTGTGGCATGTATACTGCCTTTATGTAGTCTGTAACAATGAAATGAAAAGGATTAGATAGGTTTATAACAAGGCTGTTACTTTATTACTTTTGCTTACGTAGTTCATCAATTATATATACTACTTCGTTGTGATTGCTAGTATTTCCTGTCGACATTGATCCTAATAATTCCCTTAACCAATCTACTAACTTATTCGGTTATTCCACGGTACAAATTCAATAGCTTTGTTATTGTATCGCAATAGTTGCATGCCACCACCTCTTTTGGAGATAGAAGTTGTTCGAGATCTTGTGGTTGGAGGGCAATAGATGATGTAGCTGACCGTTTTCTAGGTTGAAGTAATGGTTTAATGATTTCCATATTTTTTACTATTGTTCCTCGGTTTGGTCTGTCAGTTATAATTACGTCGGGCAGCATTAGTACGACGCAATATGTCATTTTTGTAGGTCACTCTTTTTGTACCCGTAGGAACTTTTTAAAAAGTAGTTCATATAATCCCGGTGTTCCTTCATAGTCTAGGGAGGATCCATCAGGAAAGAGTGATGAATTTTCACCAATAAAGTCTAATTCAGCATCCCAATAAAAATTTCTCTTCTTCCGGAATGAAATGTACGCCATATGTTAAGTCATACTCGTCTTCTGTATCTCTAAATATACCTTCAACGTAGTACTTAGCTAATCCTTGGTATTGATTTAGATAATCTTCAAAGGCGGGTTGAGATCCAGCAGCTAACAGTTCTGATTTCAATTGTTGTAAAGTAGGAATTTCCATCATCATCGTTAGTGGTATCAGCAATTACAGTTTCCTGCGAAGGTTGCGCAATGGTTCGGAACAAAGTGCGTGGAGCCTTCCGTAATCCAGCTGTTTTAGGTGTGTGATGTAAAAAACTTCAGTTTCTTGTGCAATGGCTTCATTTTCCACTTCTGGCGTAAGGGGTTCAGCTTTGATGAGAGCCATCATTTTTAGTAATTAATTGTTTTAATGGTTGTGTAATAGGTTTAAAGTGTGCTTCTATTGCACGTTCTGTAAGAGCGGTATCTTCTTTCAAACTAGCATATTTTTGTTGCACGCTCTTGCGAGCACGCAAAATGTCTTGTACTAAGCGCTCCTTCATTACGACTGCATATGTTCAGTACTGCTACCATATTTATAATGCTATAAAACAGTCAAATCTCTTACGGTACCGACCTGTATTAACATCGCTTTCTTTATCAATAACAATAAAACCGAATTTGTCTTGCCAGCAACAAAAACATAAATCTTTAAACCTATCAAAGGACATATCGACATTAACGTGATCATCATACACATGCTTAAGATTAGTGTGATCTTGTTGAAAAGAATAAGTAAATTAGCATTATCACGTATAAGCTGTTTTGGAATTGAAGAATACGTTTGACACAGATAGAAACAATCATTATTTCGATGTCTGCCAAAACAGAAATGATCTCTTATTTCATTTTGCTTATGACACGCTACATCATCGAAAATCATTATTGAATTTTTACGGGAATCACTAGGGATATAACATCACTATTATCACTGTATTCGAAATACCCGACTTCTTTTATGGATGTCAGTAAATTTCGTAGGTACTGGTATTTAGGTTGATATAATGATTTGCAATAATATATACATTTTCAAAACGTAAACCATTTGGATGTTCTAACAAGGTAATCATAACATTGTGTTTTCCGCACCCAGATGGACCAACGATTATACCTCGTTTACATCCTCCTTTGTATGTTTAGAGTAAAGTTCCTTGTTATCAGCTATGTCATAATTTTTAATAGGTAATTCTGTGTCTTGCGGAATGAAGCGTATGGTGCCGTCATAGTACTAAACCACAAATTGTATGGTACTAATATATATATATATACGTGTCATACAATGAAAGTAGTTTAGTAGTGGAGTGACAGCCAGTCTGGTATGAAGTATACTTCTCGGTGTAATAAGAAGAAAAGGTTCAGGATTAATTAATACCTTAATAAATAAATTACCCGTGGAGTTGCATATACCTGGGTATAGATACTGCGGACCGGGTACCCGTTTACAAAAACGACTAGCTCGCGGCGAAAAAGGTATTAATGAATTGGACGAAGCCTGTAAAGAGCACGATATTGCATACTCCCAGTCAAACGATTTAAGTCGACGACACATTGCCGATAAAACTTTGCAACAAAAAGCTTGGAATAGATTTCGTTCCTCAAACGCTACATTTGGAGAAAGGGCAGCTGCATTAACTATAGCTGGAATAATGAAAGGAAAACGGAAAATGGGATGGGTGGAAGATCACGGACAGGCAATAGAATGGGAAGCAAATCACGAAGAACAAAGCGTACTCCCAAACCAATTTCATTTAACAAAGCGGTACTTCTAGCGCGACGTCGTGTTGGTGGTAAACTTCGATCATCTTTAAGATCTACAATACAGCAAGCCTTAAGCGTTCTAAAACACAAAAAAATCATGTCACCCAAGAGCAGAATATTACCTATACCAAAACGAGGGGTTCATACCTCTTATTCCCCTATTTGCAGCATTAGGAGCCTTAGGTTCGTTAGGTGGCGGTGCAGCTGCAGTTGCAAAAGCGGTTACCGACGCAAAAGCTGCGACAAAAACGTTAGAAGAAACCAAACGACACAATCAAGCAATGGAAGCAGCAACCGTTGGAAAAGGTTTATATCTAAAACCATATAAACGAGGTTTGGGCATATATTTACAACCGTATTCAAAAAACTCCCACTGAAGCTACCACGCCACGCCTTAAGTAATGTTGAGCTATCAAAATTTGTTGAGCAATTAAAGATTCCCTACTTTAGAGGATATATATGCGAGATAAGCTACCTACACGAATCCATAGGAATGAATGTGGTATCGTGAATCTGGATAATCAAGCTAATCAGGAACACACTGGACAGCATATTAAGCGTAATAGACATATAACATATTTTGATAGTATAGGACATATTAAACCACCCTTCGAATTAGTCCACTATTTTAAAAGTGATGGTAGCAGAAACACAATTGATTATAACTTTAATAAGGTTCAAGAGTTCAATACATACAACTGCGGTCATCTAGTCTTACGATTTTTATACGACTACTCGTTCTGATTGTCAGTAGTTGTTACGTGATCGTGATGTCGTACACATTTACCTTCACCGGTAAAAGCTGTATCCTGCAAGCCACATTTAATCCACCGATTTTTCTTGATAATGAGTCGGAATATGTAATGGGGTTAACTAGTTTTGAATCGTTCAATACTATACAAAACATTACTTCAAAGAACAACATGCTCATATTTGGAAAGAAAATTACAATACCGCCAGGAACATACGAAATCGCAGATGTGAATAAATACATTAATGACTCAGTGAAAGACGATAAGGGGTATATTGATTTACGAGCAAATAATAATACTATGAAAGCAACCATGAAAGCAACCCATAACATTAGTTTCAATGTGGTCCATTCGATAGGGCCTATGCTGGCTTTAATAAACTACTGTTTACCAAGCTAAAAGTGTACACCTCTGAGAACCCTATTAACATCATCAAAATTAACTCATTAATTATCGAGTGCAAATAACAAGTGGTAGTTTTAAAAATGGTGAGTCATCACACATAATTCATCAATTCTTTCCCAGTGTACCAGCGGGATATAAAATAATCGAATCACCTCAACATGTTATCTACTTACCTATAAATACATCTACCATTTCAACAATAACACTTAAAATAGTAGACCAAGACGGAGATCTCGTCAATTTTAACGGAGAAGTCATAACGATAGGACTACATTTAAAGAAAATATGGTGACGCGGTATAATACATGTGCATGTAACCAGTGCAAAACAAACTATAAAAGAGTGAAGTGTGGAAAGGGTACAGTCAGTAAGCGTTCAGCGACCAAAGCGTTGACAGCGCAGAACAAAGCATTCTTGGAAAGTCTCGGTTTTACAGTACTACAATGAGTGTATTAAACGTTAATGAAAAAGTTGTTGTTGATAATGCTATAGTTAATTCCGAACTGCACACCCATCAACCATATACTACGAGATTTGGAAACAATGATGAAATCAGGATACCCATTCAGGAAGACATGTGCACTCTACCATCAGAAAGTATGTTTATGTAGAGGGAAGATTATTGCGACAGGATGGCACTGTCTCCAATACCGCAAGGTTCGTTAATAATGGTATCGCATTTTATTCAGTGAAATTAGATATGAGATGAATGGAATAGTGGTAGATTCCGTAACTAAGGTGGGGTTAACGTCGACAATGAAAGGATTAGTATCATTGACCCAATGATCTTGCCCGCCATCAAAATGCCGGTTGGTTTCCTACATCAAACAGCACACTAACAAATGAGCAAGGGTATTTTAATGTCTGTATACCTTTGCGAATGCTGCTGGCTTTGCTGAAGATTATAATAAAGTGATTTTGAACATTAGACAAGAACTTGTATTAATTCGTAGTAATATTGATACCGATGCAGTAATTTCAACTGTGGACGAAGCATTAAAAGTTAACATAGATAAGATTTATTGGAAAGTTCACACATCGTTCCAGCATTAGCGGAGGAATTAGCGTTAACGAAATACATTGATAAAAATGTGAATACTCCACTAGCATTTAGAAGTTGGGAAACCCACATATATCCCGTTATACCAACAACAGATAAGCATACATGGGCAATCAAAACATCGACTAGTATTGAAACACCGAGATACATTATTATAGGGTTTCAAACTGGACGAGAAAATAATGTTATGCACCATGCGAGTAAATTCGATAAATGTGCACTAAAGAATATTCGGTATTCCTCAACACCGACCGTTACCGTATGATAATTTAAATGTTAATTATGATAACAATTGCTTTGCCACGCTGTATGAAATGTTTGCTAAATTCCAAATGTCATATTATCAAAGAGATGGACAACCATTACTCACACCTATTCAATTTACGACGGCTGCACCACTGATGGTGGTCGACTGCTCAAATCAAAAAGTATTGCACTCGAAAGCAGTAGTTCTTCGTGTAGAGTTTGAAACAGCGGTAAACATAGCTGCCAATACACAGCATACTGTGTTATACTCCACGATCGTTTAGTTACATACAACGCGTTAACCAAAGCAGTACGACAATTGTAATGCAATGCTGATTATGGTGATGTACAAGGGTTTAAAATTTCAAAATTTTTATACCAAAGAACTCGCATTTATAATGGAAAAAATTGCCCATACGTCTTTAAATCACCGTATCCCTGGCAACATTGGATGCAGAGAGTCGTCGTCAAGCTACTTGGTTAATGCATAACCACACTGTATTAAATGGGAAGAAGGATATTCCACCACATCACTTTCGAAGAATATCGAAGATTGATTCAACCAACAGATTCAATCTACGTCAAGGGTAGAGAAAGCAGATTACATCAGAAAATTTGTGACCCAGTCCGTTATTGAAATTGATGAACATCCCCTCTTCCTGCTTTGGAACCAGTTTTTACTATCATAGTCAATCATCCTGTTTCTGCGCTTTGTCTAATGTGTATTATCTGTATGATATATGTAATGCAATAAAACTTATACATTTTTTAATAAAAAACTATTAAATATTCACTATTTATTTTATATATCACAGAATGTTTGTACATCATATATAATCTCTCAATAATGAATTAGTACATACTATTAACAAAATCTACAAAAATTAAGTACTCATAGTATTAATATAGTTTCAGTATGGAGAAACTATATATATATATATATATATATATATATATATATATATATATATATATATATATATATATTATATAAAACTAGCAAGTGTCAGTATCCAAACTATTCTTTTCACTGTAATATAAATTCATTTGCTTAGCAACCTCTAGTAGCTGCTCAAGGATCAGCATTCTCCAATTCCGGTATTCTACAATGCCCCCACGCTAACGTTGTACACGTATCACGTACTTGATACCGTTTGTCATCCTGGGACCTAAAGGCAATTTTGTTTAACATTTCTGTATATATATCATGTAGAGTTGATCTAAACACAACATTTTACACATTACTGTTTTATCGGACGCCTCTGCAACAGCTTTATAATCTATCTCCGTCAACACTTTTGAATGATAACTTTCTTAACACCTTTAGCTTTCTTAACCACTTCATTGTCAGCAAGCTTCAAACAGTATGACTTTGGATCCTGCACCATAAAAAGATTGATCGCTTTCCCTGCATACTCATCTTTCATTCGTCCAACGACGGAAGTGTTAGGAATACCATGCAACTCTTTTGATAGTTGGATGTATCATATTCATCTAAATTATTCCTAATATGTGCGTACATCAAGTCGTTATCTCAACAATCAAAGAATCGTGTCGTATACAACAATGATACGTTGCCATAATGAGCGTAAAACGTCATAAAAACGATACATTATAATTTTGGAAAGATCTAAAATACTGAATCCGACATATACGGGTTTGTCATACGTAACTACCTGTTTCGACAATTCCACCGCAAACAATTGTCAGTGAATTGAATAAAATTTTTAAATTGCGGTTTTGCAACGTACCGTGCTAGACCTACCGACGACCGTTATTTTCCCAATGTGTTAACAGTTTAATAACTCTTCGTTTATCGACATTTTCCATTGTTTTACCAAACACGCCATTATTCATGTATTTATAGAAATCCTTTTCAAACTTGTTCTTTGCTGTGATTTCGAAGAGTATTAAGGTCTACGTATGGTATTAACCAAGGACTTGACGAAAGCGTAAAACCCTATGAATACGAGTAACAATAAACCATGTTCTATACATTGTTTAAATAGCGGTAATGTATAACGTAGTTGGTCTTATCACACAGGTTAGGATTAACTTCTCCTCCTGGGAATGTGGTGCGCAGATCATTTCAGGACAAAACGGATAATCGTTTGTTCGTCATGCAGATGGTGGGATAATGTATATCAACCTCAGTACAAATCCAACATCATCCTCATCATTAATCTTCATTACATCAAAGTTCTATTTCATCTTGAGTTAACCAATAAACCCATCGTGTGGTAGGTATTGCCGCATACTCCACCCGTATAAATTCGTGGCATCAAATATTGTAAAAATACTTTGGGTTGTTAGGATCATATTTGGAACAAACTCGTTGTTAGCAATGCTTCTCCGCTTAATACAGTACTCACTCCACCACGAATACCTTTCTTAAAAAATGATACATATCCATATCCGTCAGTAATTCTAGCTCTACTTTCGTACATTTCAACATGGCATCCCACGCCAATCCAGGTAAAGTGACATACTGTGCAGGTTCTAACCCATACACACCCATACATAATCTCCTAAAGTTTTCAAACACGTCAGCCAATAACAACACATCTGATTTTAAATAAATATCAGCATAATCACCTAGTGTATTACACTTAAAGTGATCCCATACCAGTAGAACGCGACAGTATTCGTCATCGGAAATATTTGCATCGCGCATTTTATCGTAGAATTTATCATAAGATGGTATCGTGACATCATTCAATTTACTAAAACTATCTACGTACGCATAGGGGAAATTACCTTTCTTTCGCATTAAGTTAAAATCATTATCATTATTAAAATATTTCCTTACTTCGATGCATTGCTCTGCTAAATTCTGAGATAGAGTATCTAAGGA
The DNA here is from genome assembly GCA_036346205.1 of Vesta saturnalis. Lineage (NCBI taxonomy): Eukaryota > Metazoa > Arthropoda > Insecta > Coleoptera > Lampyridae > Vesta > Vesta saturnalis. The sequence goes on from JARFJB010002114.1 coordinate 1,308,265, forward strand.
TGCAGCCATGAATCTACAACTATCAACGAATCGTAATTAATGTATTTCTTTTCCCGAACCCCGACTATTTATATATTCATCAACAATATGTGCTTACCAAACGTTATATATTTTCACTATTAACAGGGAGTACGGTAATTTCTTCCGTTTCACTCGCTAACTGTTTGATGAACAGGTGTACATCATATCCACTAAGTTATGTAGAAAACGGGGATAAAAGAAGGTAGCTGATAGTTTAAATTACAAAGTGAATGTGCCGCGCCACGATACTTACCAGTGACGTGACAATGATCTCGTACTTTTGGATTTGTCGGATCACCCGTGAACCGCTTGCTGCATATATAACAATATAAACTATATTCATACAACCTTTGTTCATCCGTTAGTGGTAACATTGGAACAATACTTTGAAATGATCATTATATATCCGTTTTACATCACTTTCGAGTTGGCGTATAAATATTTCAGCTGCATTAACTCCCCTATAGTTCTAATTTAGACCACGCATCGTTTAGACTACACTTGATATAATAACTAAATGAATATGGTTGATGCTTACACGTCTTTATCGTGAATGGTTTGTAGGATCTGGTTCAGCCGTATCAACCGGTACTAACAGGGCTTCAAAATCCGCATAAATTACGAACGGTAGGTTCCATCTGTTTCTGTAGTTCCGAAATGCGAGTATATTTTCCGTAGAATTCCCCGGTTCTATCTTTTATTTGTTTCAAGTCAGGTAATTTTGTGTATACAAGTTACAGTCATGCTCCACGTGCGGGTTAATTGCTCTTGCGTCCTGAAATAATAAAAGCAAGTATCACAAAATATATCTCATTATTCGCCTGGTTATTTGGTTGCTAAGTAAACGAGAGAAATGCTTTATCCATACATAATGCTGATTATCTGTTTGGTTACTGACTAATAATAATAAATTAACATGCACAGCCTGTTTGGCTTTGGTGTAGTACAGAGGTCCCACCACCTCCGTGACAGCTGACCATCACGATACGTATCGTCAACCCATAAACATTAATGGATATATTGTTGGACTCAACGTCGAAATATTTGTCAGCTTAACCGGAAACTCCACCATAAAAATTTATATCTGTATCACTAACCGTTCTGCAGATATCGTCACTTTAGTACCAAAATAGAGTTAACTTTGGAACCACGATGCGAGCGTTGCCACCATGATTCTTTAAATCTGTTTATACCACCAACTATTAATAATAGTATACTAACAAATAAACGAAAATTTTCGAAAACATGTAAATTATACAGAATGATTTGCTGTACTTCTTCTCAATTTTTTCAAATGCAATACCCTGCATATTTTTTCACATTTCGATTCCCCGTGAAAAGTAGATACTAATTGGTAATAGGTTTCATAGCCATAAGACGGATCCTCCTTGAGATATTGATCAACGTAATATCCGGTGATCTGCGTGGCCAGTTTTGCACACACCTCGTCTATCCACCTCGCCGGATAATATCTATCGAGATATTGCCTAACGTTGATGGCATAGTGTAGTTGAAACCACATCTACGAATACTATCTAACGATATTTTCCAAAAGCTCGTAAATCATGTTCCAAAAACTGTAAATATCTTTCTCAGTGAGACTCCCATCAAAGAAAAACGACCAACCACATTAAAATTGATTATACCAACCCACACATTAACTGACCATCGGTGCTGGTGATCAACAACTCTTAAGATTTGTGGATTAGTATCTGGGTAGTGATAATAGTTATGTGTATTAATATTACCATTATTGTGAAAAGTTGCTTCATCCGTAAATAGAATGTTATTAACAAAATTAAGTTCTTCATTGACTTTAGTAGTTACCATTGGCAGAAAGATTTACGATTTTGAAAATTTGTTTAATTTAAAGCTTGATGTTGCTCGATATGATTACAATGCAATTTGTTTTTTTTTTTAATAAAGCTGCGAACTATATTTCTATTTATGTCTTGGTGTGTACTTAGCTCTCTGGTACTAATTTGCGGATTTTCTATAAGAGATGCCACAACGAAACTCAATTTCTTCATTTGGGCTTGCCTTTGCACGCTTGGGATAACACACTTCCAGAACTTATAAATCTCTTAGCTACATTCATAAACGATTCTTCCCGCGGCTATCCTTCACAGTACAAACGGGTTGCCAACAAAGCATTTCTTTGAGCTTCGCCGTAAATAAAGATCATATTGGCCATTTCTTCCAGTTGAATAACGTTCTGAAATCAGGGTATGAAGTTGTTCGTTGTGGTAACCGTTGGTGTCACTAGTGCTGATACAATAGCCCATGCAAAGCAACAATTATCAGTATTTTTACATTGACTATTGCATGTTTACGTGCTATTTCGACGGACATTCATATTGATGAACCCGTGGTGGTCAAATTTTAGCATGTTCACTCCAAATATACGAATTGACCAGCGACCACCCTACAAAGTACATAGTAATACTTACAATAGTAATCATACAGCACTTACCAGAGCCTTTATGTTGAAATTCGGATTGCTTCATCCAATATGTCACATATTTTTGAAAATAATCAGTCAACATCCCACACTTAAAATGTCATACTTCGTTTGGAAGGATTTCAGTTCCGTGCTTTCTCTGGTGTTTAAAAAGTATAAACCAAACAACTCAACGTTACATTTCAAGGAGAAGCGTTTCTGCAACTGAATCTGTACCAGTTTTAATACATTTACTTTCACGTCAGTCATAAACGTTCGCACAGCGGTGTTTACCCTGTATAAAACAATACGTTGTTTAAACGCATTCCGAATTACTTCAACCCCATTTTCCACCAGCAGACATATATTTGCTTTATGCCTATTGCTTCTGAGGTGTCCTTGAAAAGCGTACCGAGGTATGTCTACTGAACAATCAGTACAGTGTACAATCTCAACACTTCTGCTACTTTTCTTTTGTACCACATCTACGTATTGGTCAGATTTACGCTTCCTTAAGGTGGTCATCCCTGATGGTTCTGGTGTCGCAGCGGAATCAACCTCACTTCTGGGTACCACATTATTCGAGTGGTAGTTCACCCTCGATGGACCAGGTTGCAAAACGTAGTCAGTAACAACTCTATGTTCTGAGGCCCTGCCATCAGAAGTTGTTGCTCGCATACATCCTAGTTGTGGAATGGTTTTGGGTAACTTCCCAATTTCTGAAGGTTGATACGGTCATCGTTATCCAACATGAAGTTTTTATGGCGAAGGAGAATCCTTTCGCGAAAATTTCTTCATGCAATCGCATTGAAACATCTTATTACGAGCTGTAACAAAAAGTTTACATAAAGTTTGTATAACTGCGTTACGTGTTTTGTTATGATTCCTTTTGTAACCAATTATAATTATTATACAATCCTATTATGTTGTTACTTGTTTACTACTGTTTCAAAAGAATCATATCCAGCGATGCGAACGAGGACGCAACGTAACCTATCGCCAGGAATGGGATAGTATACGATGGATATCTCAGGTTGAGGATAAAGTAGCGTATGACTTGGGAGGACGGATAGTCAGGATAGAGTGCTGCTGATTACAGATATTCCACCCAGCATTGTTTTATGCCCTACTTGCTGGACCAATTGTTTTCAAAAACTGCAACACATGTACTAACACACTCTGGGGTGAAGATACTGCGTTTTCCATTATCTCCCTCACCGGTGATGGTACCGGTATATCTTGCATCGGTGTTGCAGGATTTGAAGAATGAGATGTCAGTAAACGACCACTCATTCTCTACAAAATCTGCACACGCCGACTAAGGATGCTTTCGATGATTCGTCCATCAGCTCTACTCGTACCGAACAGTTTAGCGGACTCCAATTCAGCTCAAACTCCTCGATACAAGCAGGGCTGAGAACGGTATCGGAATGTGTTCCGCTCTACTCCTACCGTAGAACTACTATACGACCATCCTCTAGGAATTCTGCGGTAGAGGTACTCAGCAAACCTTCAAATACATTATCTCCTACTCTGTCCTGAACGTGTAGTAGATGTGGACGACTCATCATCTACAACACATTTGGGGTCAGAACATTGAGTGTTATCCACCTCGTGTCTGAGTGCATTGCGGAATTTGCGGATGAACGAAATCCATCATAGGAATTCATTCATCGAAAATTCTCAATACATCAGGACAAGATATGATGCAATACAACCTGCTCTTCGCTCATGGGTGCCTCCGTAGTCTCGTTTGCTCACTGACAGGTTGTATGAGTATTTCGTCCACGGAGACCTGATCATAGTTGGATACCACCACATCCAAGTCGTCCTCTGGAGGTGGTGTAACCAACAATCAAAGTTATCACAGTCATCCATGTCGAAGTACTGCAACCTGACAGGTTGTATGAGCAGTATTTCGTCCACGGAGACCTGATCGTATTGGATCACCACATCAAGTCGTCCTCTGGTGTGTAACCAACATGCAAACCGTGAAAATGTCCTCTAAAATGCATAAAAACGTTGTTTTTGTGAAACACCTATATTTAGCGAAAGGAAAACAGTAGAAATCATTCGTACAACTGCTTCTAAAGTAATACAGACGAAAAAATCAAGATGAATGCTACACCAACTTCCCCATCATCTGCTTCATCTGGCGCCGAAGAAATGTATCAGCTAAGACCATAATTTTATACGTTTTGCTTTTTTTTTTTTCTTACACTATTGATGTATTTCTAACTTTTTATTTTTTCAGGTGGACCAATCTATATCGCCTGAGGCATTTTTTCTTCGGCAAGTCCTATCCCGAGATCCCTCCAACACCTCACGTTTCCTCCTTCTCACTATTCCCATCCAGCCCTGACTATCCCTCCACCTTTAGCCCGTTGGCTTCCTCACCTCTACCCATCCATCCCTACACTCCAACACTTCAGTCTCTTCCCTGAAGTGGTATACATCCCTCAACCCTATTCCACTCCAATGGCCGTGGGTAGCTCAACCAGTGACGATACAATATATGAACAGACGACCGTAGTCCTGGATTCTCCACAGGAGCTCGACCGTGCTGCGGAGACAAATACATTTGACATACCTAACGCTGACGTCATCACTATCAGTGACACCGACGATGCTGCCTACGATAGTGATGTATGCAGCTCAGTGTCTTCCAGTGTTGAGGCGGTTTGTTCCTCATGTGCTGGGAACGACTATCTCAACATTGGTGACTATGACTCCGACGTAAAAATGGACCCTGCCTACAGCTACGATTCAGACGACTATGACAATGACGCCCTACGACAACAACGAAGACTTAGACGTAGAGAGTTTATCAATGAAGTCGTCATTGAAGCGAGCAGTGACGAAGACGACTTCATGATCTCTCTAACAAATAACACAAAGCCTCAAACAAAGCGCTCAAGACCTCGAGGCTATTGTACACGAAACCGTGCACAGGAACTGGATGACGCATCCCAAAGTCCAGGACAACGGGGATGACTCTGACATGCACGACGAAGACGAAAGTGTTGACGACACCTGGTTTTGGGCTACCCACATTCCCATGACTATTGGCCGCACTCTGCTTCCCCGGTATCCAATATCATGTATTCGATGGCGTCAGGAGACAGTGCTGCGCAAAGCAATACAGCTTTTTGATAATTGCTGCGTGGTACTGGCTCTTTACGCGCATCGCATTATCACCTGGGAACGTCTAACATTCACGGTATGTATTCCCTTTATACTAATGCTATACTAATGCATCTGGTTTTCTAGCTGACCACCATAGTACCATTTGTCCGGAATTATGATGTCGTGATTACGGAGAGCTCTCTGGAGGAGCAGCTGACCGAGACCACTAGGCTTCTAACATTATACCTTGACTGGAATAATGTTATAAGCCTCGTTGTACTCAGTGGGTACGATCACGCCATTATACATCTGGAAATGATACTGGAAACTGTCGAAGAGATTGCAGGACGCTACCAACTCATCCGAGTTCGTAATGTAGCTCTTCGACACATGGTCTTTCCTAGTGATCGAGACAGACATAGTAAGTATACCTACTGCCACATTTCTCCAGCTACTTATGTTTTTATTTTCAGAAAAACCGACATCCTCAATAGTGCGGCTGCAGACCTACTGACCACTAACTGACTGAGCGCGTTGACTATACAGACCAACAGATTGACAGACTGCTGACAAACAGACTGACACAGACTGCTAGACAAACAGATATGCATTACATTTTGTATATGTTCAAACATATCTTCATGCTGCTCACCATGATAAGCTGATGCACATGTAGTACAGAGGAACATCACACCACACTGCACGTCCACGCAGATGTAATGAAACGGAAGTCGAGAGGACCTTTTGCACTTGTACTAAATCAAAATGTTTTATTCCTAAAGAAAATCATATATCTGAATAATGTTTCTACATGTCTTTATTTCTACATGAATTAAATGTATTAACATATAGTTTTTTTTCTTTAATAATTATGCGTGAGCAAAAAACATACAAGTGGACAAAAAATATACAAGTGAGGTGGCTTTGGGTAAGAGTAGCATTTGGGTGGTCTTTTGCGATAGTGGTAAAGTAGGTCACATGGATAACAATTGCAAAAACAATGTGAGGGTTGGTGACCTTGTGTTTGTGGTAATATTATGTAAATGGGTCACATATTGCGCTTTTTTGACCTTGGTAAGGTGGGGACCTTGGTTTTGTGGCAACCTTGGAAATGTGGGACCTTGGAAATGTGGTGTGTTCTAGAAGTCTCAAATCTTACCTACTTATATAGATGACATGTTGAGGGACATTATATACCTGGTACACGGAAGAACGATGAATTATGTGTGATTCACCATTCAAAACTACACAGATACACTCGATAATTAATGATACACAGATAATGTTACATAGGAGTACACAGTAGCCTGGTACACAGATTAAATCACAGATATCACAGATTTTCACACGTTGAAGTTAATGTCAGATACACAGATACACAGATATTACCAGATTACACAGATACAATGCATCCAGATACACAGATACAAGATACACAGATACACATCCGCATTTCGATACACGTAGTAATATCGTACACAGATACACAGATACAAGATAACATTTCATAGATACACAGATACAACAGATACAACAATTACAGATCACAGATCATTCTACAGAACACATCGGGATACACAGGTTGCACAGATACGATACCGGTACACAGATACACAGATACATTAGATACACGTAACGACTACAAAATAATCAGATACACAGATCAATACAGTCACAGATACAATACACAGATACACAAATCATTGAACAACACAAGATACACAAGTGTCTCACCATCACAGAAATAGTGAGTAACAAAGGTTTACAGATGATCCAGTACAAAAATATGTACACAGATACACAATGTACAGCTGTCACAGATACACTAGATACACAGATACAGATACACATTCACAGATCAGATACAGTTACACAGATACAATACACAAAATAGAATCTGTAAATTACACAACAGATACTCAACATTACACAGCTGACGTGGTACAGATACATCAGATACACAGATACACAAGATACAGATATACACAGATACCAGATA
>JARFJB010002115.1:0-117500 GCA_036346205.1 Vesta saturnalis
AAAACTTTTTGTAATTAAAATTCACAGCTAAACAAAAAACCAGGTGAAATATTCGGTCGAATGCAAATAACCAAATTTATAAACCCGAAAATTCACGTCCATTATCGTACTATTTACAAAATGTTAAATTTATTAATTTGCGATTAGAAAATATCCACTTTTCTCCCAAAGCATCAATTTTTTATTTTTTTGGTTTTGTTTCTACATATTGATTTTAAAAAAAACAAATGTCGTAAACATTTGCACACTAAAAAACTAAATATATCAATTTATAAAAACAATTATTTATTCAAAAACCACATCGATAAATAATAAATTTAAAGATTAATACATTAAAATATTTTAAATTTATTAAAATTTTTTTGTTAACAAAACAAACTATTTATTTAATTACAAATTTTGGGTTTATCAAATAAATTTTGTAATTTAATTCTTTTTAAAATGTTTTATAATTAAATATTTCAATTTAATTCTTTTAAAAATCCGTCTTCTAAAGACCAATTAACAATTTTTCAATTTTAGATAAAAGTGGTTCATTACCTAAATTTCATTTTCCTTTTCACTTTTGACTTTGGTTCCCGATTGTACCTGGACGACTGCAAACACTTTGGAAATATCCCACAGGAAAAATCTGCCGTTAAGTCGGGGACCTCAAGGAAAAATCTGAATCGGGAAATGGTCGGCCATTAAACATTTCTCGAAAATTGAGTTTCTGGCGGTATGAGCTGTTTCTTTTGGAATAGTAAGGCATTGTTTGTAATCCTCGTCTATTTAATTCTGGAATGTCTCTAGCATGTTTAAGCGCTTATGTTACTGTTACAGCGCGGTTTTTTTCATTTCAAAAAATATGGTAATAAAAAGATTTACAAAACCCTTTTTTATGGAGGTTCTGTTAAAATTTCATTTGAAGTATCTAAAATTCTGTTTATTAACCATGCCGTTCAAATAAAATTTGCTTTGCTCATTAGGAACTGAATTGCTCGATGTAAATCCAAAATTCTTGACAAAATGCTAATTGTTTTTATCTTGATTGCTTCTGTGCCATTTGGTATTTATAGGGATGAAAAAACCCTTTGAAGAATTCGATTTTTCCTTTTGATATTCCTAGGATAATTTGTCGATTAAAGACCTTTTAAGACTTCTCGTGAACCAATTCTAATCTTTCTATTTTCTTGTGAACTTTCTTCGACGTAGGCTTCTTAAATTTTTTCAGAACCATTTTCACGATGAACCCATAACTTAACAGTTTACGATTTCCCTTATTGTTGTTATTAAACTGACGGGAATTAATTCTTCTATCAATTGCTTCTTATGTTTCTACACAAAACACACGTTGTTGGACTGATAATATGAAAGTTCAAACTTGTTGAAATAATGTCTCAAAGCAAAAAAATCAAATAATTATTGATGAAACTAACAAATTTGTAGTAAAATGATTACAAATTATTAATTTATAACTTATTTTGACAAATTTATTATTATATTAAATAAAATTAGTCTATTATAACAGTATAATATATTTCAATTTGCTTTTAAAGACTTTTTTGTAATATAAGACAAATAATTTTTAAAAATTATTTTTTTACAAAATATAGTTTTGTAGATTTTGGATGAAAATATTCAACAATAGTATTTATATTTTTGTTATATGAACTTATCAAATTTGATCAATTATAATAGAAATCTTAAATAGTTATTTATTAAAAATTGACAAATTGATCAAAATAATCTACAACGATGTGCATCTCCATCAGTATTTTGATTTTTTCACGATTTTCTGTAAATTCAAATATATTCAAGACTTTTTTAGGATATGCTGAAATAAAACCAAATTTGTAATTAATATAAAATAAATATATAAAATTATATACAGGGTGTCCCAATAGTGCGTATTCGTCGATAGCTCCAGCATTAAACTTAGAAGAAAGTTTAAATACAAAGTTGTCTATTTTTATAAGCTGCATAATCTAAAAATAGTTTGGTTTCTACAGGGTGTAAATAAAAGCGGTAAATATAGAACTTTTGATTTTAAATAGAACACCCTATATATTATTTTTTTTTCGATTCTCCTTATAATTTTATAAAATTACTTACAAGCTAAATCTTACAGTTTTGAGATATTTAAAGTTAACTAAAACTGACATTTTTATGTAATAATTCAAGTAGGCGTATCTCAGTTATTTTTAAAAAAAAAATAATCTTTGGTATAGAATTTATTCATACATGAGCTTTTTAATCTATTGTCAAAATTGATTTCAATATACCGGGATCACAAAAAAATTAATAAATAAATTTGAAAATGCTATATCTTTTTTTAAATGGCACCCCTATATTTTTTTTTCTTGTTTCGTCTAAATCCTTTCATTTCTATTAAATATGTTTTTACTATCTCTAATAGTTTCGGAGATATTTAAGTTTGTTCAATTTTTTTCGTTGATAACACTGAAGAAGGTAAATTAGGGTCAAAGCAAGCTATGAATACATAAAAAAACTAAAAACATATTAACTGAAATACAAACACTTAAAATTATAATAAATGATCAATGTGACCACCATTTTGTTGCTGGCAAAATGAAGTCTTTGAATAAACTGATCACAAAATTAATTCAACAACGTAAATTTGAAAATGCTATATCTTTTTTTTAATTAGCACACCCTATATTTTTAACCCTTGTCTTCCATTAGTCGGCTTTAATTTTATTAAATATGTTCTATACCTACTCTAATAGTTTCGGAGATATTTAAGTTTGTTCAATTTTTCGTTGTAACACTGATGAAGAGTAGCATTAGTTGGTCAAAGCAAGCTGTGGATACATAAACTAAAAAATATTAACTGAAATACATAAATTGTAATTATAATAAATATTGAAAACCACCATTTTTAAGAGATATTTGAGATTTTTAAACGTTCATGGTAAAATTAAAATTTAATCAAAAGAGCGTAAAACAAAAGATGAACAAAAAAGAAAAATCAAACTTGTCAAACAGTTAATATTTTGTATATTGTATATTACTTCCTAAATTACAAAATGAATTTTTCGAAAGAAGAACTTGTTAATATGATTTACTCCTTGGTAAAGCGATAAAAAATTGTCTTAGCTCATCGAATTTATAAGCAAAATTTCAAATACGACACCCCAAGTTTCAGCATTTGCAAGATTGAAAGAGCGTTTCGAGCAAACAGGCAGTATTCATTACGAAGACAATTTAGAACGAGAAAGAACCGCAATTAACGAAGGTAATAAACATTTAGTTCTTCAATCCATCATTGAAAATCCTCACGTTTCTTGCAGACAATTGGAATTAGAAGTTGGAGTTTCAAAAACATCAGTTAATAGAATTAAAAAAAAATATAAATATCATCTATACCATGTCCAACTTGCGCAAGAATTAGACGAGGATGACTTCGTTAATAGATTAAACTTGTGTAATTGGGCCATAAATAAAAATTTAGAAAAACCCAACTATTTTAGTACGATCATATTTACCGATGAAGCTACTTTCCACAAAAATGGATACGTTAATAGACATAATTTCCATTATTACGATACTGAGAATCCCAGATTTATAATTCCTGTTGATCATCAACACCGCTGCTCATTTAATGTTTAGGCCGAGAAAGAATTATAGGACCATATTTTTTGGAAAACACGGTCAATGGAGATTCATTTTTAAACTTCTTGCGTAACGAATTTGAAGCTTTTATTGAAGATTTACCTTTACAAACCCTTAGAGAAATGTGGCTGCAATTAGATGGCGCTCGTCCGCATTTTAACAGAAACGTTAGAAATTATTTAAATATCCAGTTTCAAAACAAATGGATTGGAAGAAGAGGGCCGATCTCCTGGCCTGCAAGATCTCCTGAATTGGCAAAACTGGACTTTTTTCTTTAGGGTTGGACTAAAGAAAAAGACTATCAAACTCCTCCAACGACTGTAGATGATATGAAGGCAAGAATTAGAGACGTCATTCAAAATATAAATGTTTCCACGTTACGAAAAGTAAATTTGTTGTTTATTCAAAGACTTCATGTTTGCCAGCAACAAAACGGTGGTTACATTGAACATTTATTATAATTTTAAGTGTTTGTATTTCAGTTAATATGTTTTTTAGTTTCTGATGTATTCATAGCTTGCTTTGACCGAAAAAAATTGAACAAACTTAAATATCTTCGAAACTATTAGAGATAGGTATAGAACATATTTAATAGAAATGAAACCCGATTAATAGACGAAGACAAGGCATTAAAAAAATATAGAGTGTGCCATATAAAAAAATTAAGATATATCATTTTCAAATTTATGTTACTGAATCAATTTTTGTGAGCACCATGTAAACTGAAATCCAATTTTGACAATAGATTAAAGTAAGCTCATGTATGTATAAATTCTATACCAAAGATTATATTTTTATCTTTAAAAATAACTGAGATACGCATACTTGAATTACTACATAAAAAAAAATCAGTTTTAGCCAACTTTGCAAATATCTCAAAAACTTTAAGATTTAGCTTGTAAGTAATTCTATAAAAAGATGTAAAATTATAAGGAGAATGAAAATATAATAATACATAGGGCGTTCTATTTAAAATCAAAAGTTCTATATTATACCGCTTTTATTTTACCCTTGTAGAAACCAAACTATTTTTAGATTATGCAGCTTACAAAAACAGACAACTTTTGTATATGTATATGTATATATATATATATATATATATATATATATACATATATATATATATGTTATATATATATATATATGACATAGAAAGAAGCGACCAATTTTTAGCCAAATTACTCTAGCGGTTTTTGCGTTAACCTCTTTCAAAAACATTTACGATCACATAGCCTTAAAATCATTTGTAACTACATGTGTCATTTAAGACGTGTAAATCACATTACAAAAAGCTTCTTTAATTGAATCACGATGTCTCGAGTACGAAGACGCCAAAATTTTTGACAGTTAAGCGAGTTTGATCGAAGTGGGCTTACGAGAGGCAGGTTTGTCTATGAGAGATTTATCCGATAGAACGCAACGGATTTTAAACACTGTGTCAGTCTGTGTTCGGGCATGGAACCAAGAGGGCCGTACACGAAGAGCGAGAGGGATAGGACGTCCTCGAAGAACCACAGAAGCCGAAGATCGCCGTCTTGGAGTATTGGCTATACGCGATTCTTACAAGGGCGATTCGGACCAGTGGTTTGCAGAACATAGAAGTATTATGAATTGTTTATCGCCGGATAAGAATTTGACTCTTTTCATACCGTCCCATATTGTGCTACACTTAGACGTGATCGTTTAGCGTGGTGTAAAACGGGAAAATTACCAAGAATGAATTTAATTATCTTCAGTGATGAGTCCAGATTTTGTTTGCTTGATGACGATAGTGCAAGGTGAAGATTGGTAAAGACAAATAATTTTCTGTGGAAACGTATGCACCACACAGTTGGAACTATGGTATCTATTATTGGAATAGTCACCTTTGGTCTTCATTAGAGGTAAGATGATCGCTGTGCGATGCATCGAGGAGATTGTAGAATCCCATATTGTACCTTATGTTCAGACCATTCCCAACAGCACATTCCAACAAGACAACGCACGACCTCATGTTGCCTAGCAACATTAAAATTGATTAAACCACCCCACACATTAACTGACCATCGATGCTGGTGATTTGTATTTCTATTGCCATTATAACCTCATCCGTAAATAGAATGTTATTAACAAAATTGGGTTCTTCACTGACTATAGCAATTACCCATTGACAGAAAGATTCACGATATTGAAAATCTATTTCACTTAAAGCTTTATGTTGCTCGATATGATAAGGATGCAACTTGTTTTTTTTAATAAAGCTGCGAACTGTATTTCTATTTAGGTCTAGGTGTATACTTAGCTCTCTGGTACTAATTTGCGAATAACACAAACTTCCAGAATTTATAAATCTCTCAGCTACATTCATAAACGATCCTTTCCGCAGATGTCTTCTCTCTGGGTATCGTTCACAGGACAAACAGGTAGCCAGCAAAGCAGTTCTTTGAACTGCGCCGTAAATAAAAACCATGTCGACCATTCCTTCTTTGTAAAAATTTATTTTATACAAAAATTGGAAAAACGAAATCCAAAAATACACAAACGAATGGAACAATATTTTTATGAATATACAAACGTCAAAACAATAGATGCAATTGTTCCTCTTTATTATGAGAGGCTAGCCTACCTGATTTGTTTTTTTTAATTCTATTGTGATGGTAAATTTGTATTTTAGAATATTTTTAAAAAGCGTCAATATCTCAAGAATCCGTCTTAAATGAAACGTACTATCAATTAATATCTACTTTACAATCGAAATGTAAAAAATATACATGTTACGTTTGAAAAATTGAAAAATTACATTTCGCGTAAGTTAATCATTATGTATAGTTTACATGTTTTGAAAATTTCCAGTTTGTTTGTTAGACTAGAGCAATCCACCGGACACGCAGTAGACATCCACCCTGTATATTATATAATTCGAAATTAATTTGAACAATGTCATAATATCTTTTACATTTGTTAATTATTTATGGAACAATATTCAAAACAACAGGATAATTTAATAAGACTTCAAGTTGGACATCTAATAATATTGAATGCTAGATTTATATCCTACGTTATTCAACAAATCGATCATAATGAACCATTCATATAAAACCAGTTATATTTTGCAGCATCAACACATAATTTTTTTATAGAATGAATATTATTGCGTCATCTTCGGAAAAATCAAAATTAAAGAATATGATTCTTAGCGATTTTTGTCGATCTTTGCAAGACAACATAATAATATTTGTCTATAACGTAAGATCGTATAACAAATTTCCTAATTGAATTCTTTGATCAATTGACCATCTACTAAAACCATCGACGTCATTTTATTAAAATTTATAATGAGTTTGATATTAAGAATTTGTAATGTAATAGTTGACAATTTTATAAATATAACTAAATATAAAAATTAGTAACGATGAGTTTGCATGTAAGAATTGTAAGTAATAAAATTAACAAATTTGTAAGTATAACACAAACATAAAAATTATTAGTAATGTAATTGTAAAAATTTGTAATCTGATAGTTAACAATTTATAAATATAAATAAATATAAAAATTATTATAATCTAATATTTGTAATGTAATAATTTAAATTTCATGAACGTAACACAAAATAAAAATTATTAGTAATGTAAAATTGCATGTAAGAATTTTAATGTAATAGTTGACAATTTTTTAATATAACTAATTATAAAATTATTAGTAATGTATAGTTTGCATGTAAAATTTGTAACGTAATAGATATCAAATTTTGTAATTATAATACAAATATAAAATTATTAGTAATGTAAAGTTTGCCAATAATTTTAATGTGATTAGCTAACAATTTGATAAATATAAACAAATATAAAATTATTTAATGTAAGAGTTTATTAAGAATTTGTAATGTAATAGTTGATAATTTTATAAATACAATAAATATAAAATTATTATTAATGTATGAGTTTGCATTAAAATTTTAATAGTTAACATTTTGTAATAAACACAAATATAAAATTATTGGTAATGTCAAAATTTGTAATTATAGTTAAAATTTTAAAATATAACATAAATATAAAAATTATTAGTAAAAGAGTTTCAGTAAAAATTGTAATGTGATTAGTAACAAATAAATAACATAAACATAAAATTATTAGTAATGTAGTTTGTAATGTAATAATTAACAACCATAAATATAAAAAATATAAAATTTTAAATGTGGTTTGCATTAATTTTAAAATATTGAAAATTTTATAAACATAACTAAATATAAAATTATTAGTAGTATGAGTTTGCATGTAAGAATTGTAAAATTTAACAAATTGTAATATACACAAATATAAAAATTATTAGTAATGTGGAGAGTTTAAAATTTGTAATAAAAATTTCCATAAATATAAATAAATATAAAA
The DNA here is from genome assembly GCA_036346205.1 of Vesta saturnalis. NCBI lineage: Eukaryota > Metazoa > Arthropoda > Insecta > Coleoptera > Lampyridae > Vesta > Vesta saturnalis. The sequence goes on from JARFJB010002115.1 coordinate 7,983, forward strand.
AAATTAGTAAGTTGTAAAAATTTGTAATTATTTTAAAATTCCATAAATATAACACAAATATAAAATTATTAGTAATGAAAGTTTGAATGTAAGAATTTGTAATGTAATAGTTGACTTTTTATAAATAACTAAATATAAAATTATTAGTAATGTTGAGTTTATGTAAAATTTTAACAATAGTTGTATATACAAATTAAAAAATTATTGGTAATGTAAAGAGTGCGTAGAAATTTGTAATGTGATAGTTAACAATTTAAATATAAATAAATATAAAAATTATAGTAATGTAAGTTTCATGTAAAAATGTTATGTTAGTTGACAATTTTATAAATATAAAATTATTTTTATAATTTACATAAAATTTCTAATTAAAAATTTATAAATAAAAATATAAAATTATTAGTAAGTTTTATGTAAATTTTAATGCAAATTTAATTTTCATTATATAACAATATAAAATTATTAGTAAATAAAGTTTATAAGAATTTGTAATAAATTAACATTTTATAAATATTACACAAAATAAAATTATTTGTAATGTAAGAGTTTGCATGTAAATTTGTAATGTAATGGTTGTCAATTTATAGATACAACATAATTAAAATTATTTAATGTAAGTTTCATGTAAAATTTGAATTAAGTTAAAATTTATAAATAAACAAATTAAAATTATTAGTATATAAGAGTTTGCATGTTAAATTTGTATTGCAATTTGACAATTTTCTTAATATAACATAATATAAAATATTAGTAATGAAGTTTCATGTATTTGTAATAAAGTTGACAATTTTCATTAATAAACATTAATATAAAAATTATTAGTAAGTAATTTCAAAAAAATTATAATGAAGTTAATTTTTCATAAATATAACACAATATAAATTATTTGTAATGTAAGTTTGGGTTTAACAATTTTTTAATGTAATAGTTGAAATTTTTTAAATACAACATAATATTTAAATTATTAGTAATGTATTTACGTGTGAATTTCTGATGTAACAGTTGACAATTTTCATAAATATCATAAATATATAATTATTTGTAATGTAATTTTTGTAAGAATATGTAATGTAATATTACAATTTTCATAAATACAAAAATTATTAGTAAGTAGTTATAAGTTAACAATTTTCATAAATATTACACAAATATAAAATTATTTTGTAATGTAAGATTTGCAAAGAATTTGTAATGTAATAGTTGACAATTTCCATAAATATAACATGAATATAAAAATTAGTAATATAAAGTTTGCATGTAAGATTTATAATTAGACAATTTTCATAAATATAACACAAATATAAAAGTATTAGTAAAAGTTTGCATATAAGATGTAATAATGGTTGACATTTTCATTAATTAACTAACATAAAAATTATTAGTAAAATAAGAGTTTGCTTGAATAAGTTTGTAATGTGAAAATTTTTAACGTAATAGTTGCTAATTGTCACAGATACAACATTAATAAAAATTATTAGTAATGTAGTTGCTGAAAATTTGTAATGTGAATTAACAATTTCCATAAATTTAAAACAAATTAAAAATTATTAGTGATATAATTTGTATGTAAGAATTTGTAATGCAATAGTTAACAATTTTCAAATATAACATAGATATACAAATTATTAAATGTAAAAGTTCATGTAAAATTTTAATGTAATAGTTGTCAATTGTCATAGATATAACGTTATTATAAAATTATTAGTAATCTAATGTTTGCATAAAAATTTTAATGTAGAGATAAAAAATTTATAAATATAACACAAATATAAAATTATTTGTAATACAATTGTTTGCGTGTAAAATTTGTAATGTAATAATAAAATATTATCTTTTATTTTTAATGGTGTACTTTTTATACAATCTAAATTTCAATTAAATTATTTTCAGTAGTAATGTTTGTTAAAAATTTTAAAGATGTAGTAAACAATTTTTGTAAATTTGAAAATTAAAACATAAAATAAATTATTAATATACATTTGAGAAATATAAACTATAAAAATTTTATAAAATAACTAGTCATAAAATTAAAATTTTAAATTAAGATGACAAAAGAAATTCTAAAATAACAATGAAATTTAAATATTTTAAATTATATGTTAAATTAACAACTATAATTTAACATAATAGTTGAAATTAAATTAAAATTAAAATTACAAAGAATTTCTATTGTGCTTTTCATCGTTAATAAACATAATTATTGATAAAGATATCTCTTTGTTAGATTTAAGTTATTTTATTTGATGTAATGTTTGTTGTAATGTTCTATCATTTTAAAATTGAATTTTTCACAACTTTACACTTACATCATAATATTAAATTTTGTTAAATGTGTTTTTGGCTGAAATTTCATTGTTTTTTGTAGAAATGTTCTGGTTTGTCATCTTTAATATTTAATTTAATGTATTCACAAAAATTTTAAGTTGGCTTTTATGTTTAAATTTAATACAGCTTTTATGTTTAATTTTTCAAACAAAATTAAATTTACATTTAAAAATATAAATAATTAATTATAAATTAATTTATTAAAATTTTATAAATTATTACATAATTATTTGAATTTATTATAATGTAATTTATTAGTAAATTTCTTTTGAATGTATTAGTTGACAATTTTCATAAATATAACATAAATATAAAATTAATAGTAAAGTAATTTGCATGTAAGAATTGTAATAATGTTGACAATTTTCATTAATATAACATTAATATAAAAATTATTAGTAATTAGTTTGCATGTAAAAATTGGTAATGTGAGTGTTAACAATTTTCATAAATAATATAATACAAATATAAAGTTATTTGTATGTAAAGTTTACTGTAAAATTTGTAATGTAATAGTTAACAATTTTCATAAATATAATATATACAGTGTGTCGAGATTCCACATGTATTGCTATATTCGTTAATATTGAAGATAGAATGTCATTAAATGGAAAGTTTTAGAAATTTTATTATCATCATGGTAAAGTCTGATTTGAAGTAACTTTTTGTTTTGAAATAATTGAAGAAAACAAAATTGTGCATTTTCTACTATAGCTCTGTCTGACAACATTTTGATTTGTACATTATTATGACACTTTTAAAAGACAATTTAAAAAAAAAGTACCAAAATTTATCTACAGTCATTTGTTTTTGAAATACATACACTAACTATTGTTTTCATATGGACGCATCTTGATTTTTACATTATCGAATAGTATTTTTATCACCTTTTCAGCGATGTATCAATGATACGAGAATTTATTAACTATCAAAAATTTAAATTGCTAATGTATCTGTTTTACTTACAAAATTTAATACGTTTCTAATTTTGTTTTATGGACGCTATTTGGTTTGTACATTATCGAATAGTGGATTTTAACATTTCAACAATGATTACATGATATGAAAATTTACTTTCAGCAACCAAACATTTAAACAAAATAAAATATGAGGCCATGGATAATATTGCAATGACTGACAAGAAGATGACATAATTTATTTTTTCGGTAAATTATTGCAATCTTGTACTTAAAATAATTGTTCTTTTGTCATTGTTAGTTTTATTATTGTTATTCTGTTATTCGTTTTGGTTGTTTTTATTTTTGTTCCTTTGTTATTATTGTTAATATTTATTCCTGTTTTGTATTTGGTAAGATTTTGAAGTATGGCGTTAAGGTATTCCAATGAAGAGAAGCTAGATATGCTTGAAATCTATTTCAAAGCAAATACAAATGCAGATAATGCAATAAAATTATGAAGAAATATTTGATCGGGTTCAACCGAATAAAGACATTTCAGGACTTTAGTGATGAATTTATTATCATATGGCAGTTTGAGAAGGAAAGACCTAACAAGTATGTTAAAGATAATGAAGGTATAATAATGTGTTCTAAATTTTGTTGGTGAAAACGAAGCATCTTCGGTTAGAAAAATGGCCGATGTATTAACATTGAAATCCTTCGTCATGACATTTTAAAAAATAAATTTCATCCATTCAAACCAATTATTACAAAATGATTTTGAGAGACGAATGGCATTTCACGGTGGTACATTCAAGAATCTGGAAGATCCTCAATTTCGTCCAACGTTTTATGGACGGATGAAACCAGATTTAAAATTGCGGAATTTTAATGGCACAATGCACTTCTGGAATTGGGAAAATCCCATAAAGTTTAAAGGAGATTTCAAAGCAGATTTGGTTTCAATGTTGGTAATTATAGGTACAAATAAAATTTTCTTAAAAGTTTATTTTAAACGTAACATTTTAGAAAATAACATTGGACCATTTATTTTCAATTATAATTTAACAGTCCGATACTTAGAGATGTTGCAAGAACAAATCATACCGCTCTGAGAAACATCAATCCAAATTTAGAAAATATTTGATTTATGCAAGACGGCTGTAGCACACAATTCAGCAGACGTTAAACAATATTTGCAAAGAGTATTTAATAATAAATTAATTTCCAATAATGGGGACATTTATGGCCTGCCAGGTTGACTTGAACCCACTAGATTTTATTTATGGATCATACAAAAAACGACTATTTCGACACTCCAGAAAATCTTGACATTTTAGAAAATAGAGTAAGACATGTACTAAATTCTGAAAATAGAAATACGTTAGTTAGGGTTACACATTCAGTGTTAAATCGTTGTAGAAAATGTGTGGAGTGTAGAACATATCGAGCATGTTTATGATAGTTCTATTATCGGTTTTGTTTTTATTTTAGTTATTAGAAATTACAATAATTAGGAATCTAATTGTATAAATTTTTCATTTATTAATGCATGCCTTCTCATGGCCTACTATTTCAATTTTATATTTTTTAAATTTTTGATAGTTGGAAGGAAATTCTCGTATCATGTGATACATCGCTGAAAAGGTGATAAAGAATACTATTCAATAATGTAAAAATCCAAGATGGCGTCCATATGAAAAACAATAGTTAGTGTATGTATTTCAAAAACAAATGACTGCAAATAAATTTTAGTACCTTTTTTAAAATTGTCTTTTAAAAGTGTTAATAATGTACAAAGCAAAATGTCAGACTTCAAATAAAAGAGCTACAGGGGGTAGTAGAAAATGCATAATTTTTGTTTTCTTCAATTATTTCAAAAACAAAAAAAAGTTACTTCAAATCTGACTTTGATAGCCATAAAATTCTCTAAAACTTTCCCCATTTAACCGACATTCTATCTTCAATATTAACGAATATAGCAATACATGCATGCTGAATCTCGGACACACTGTACATAAAAATTATTAGTAATGTAAGAATTTGTAATGTAATAGTTGTCAATTGTCATAGATATAACATTAATATAAAAATTATTAGTAATGTAAGGGTTTGCATGTAAAAAACTGTAAGTGAGGGTTAACAATTCCATAATACAACACAAATTAAAAATTATTATGATAAAGAGTTTGCATGAAATTTGTAATGCAATGGTTGACAATTTCAATATATCATAGATATAAAATTATTAGTAATGTAAGTGTTCATGTAAAATTTTAATGTAATAGTTGTAATTTTCATTAATATACCATTAATATAAAATTATTAGTAATGAGTTTTGCATGTAAAATTAGTAATGTGAGAGTTAACAATTTTCATAAATATAACACAAATATAAAAGTATTTAATTTAGTGTTTGTCTGTAAGAATTTGTAATGTAATGGTTGCCAATCTTCAAATATAACATGAATATGAAAATTATTAGTAATATAAGAGTTTGCATGTAAAAATTTATAATGTAACGGTTGACAATTTTCATATATATGTAACATAAATATAAAGATTATTAGTAAAGTAAGAGTTTGTAATGCAATAGTGGACAATTTTCATAATATAAAATTAAAATAAAAATTTTATAATAAGTTTGCATGAAAATTTGTAATGTGAAGTTAACAATTTCATAAATATAACACAAATATAAAATTATTTGTAATGTAAGTTTGCATGTAAGAATTTGTTATTAAAGTTAATAATAAATAACATTACTGTTTAGTAATTCCTAGTTTGCAATCGAAAATAGTGTTCATTATTATGCATTAACATGGCAAATTTACTTATATTTTCTATTATTTGTTAGATTGATCTAAGAACGACCTGACGTCATTGACCTCTTAGAGCTCTTTGAATGAGCAAAGGCATATTTTATAATTTTTGGTTTAGAAGCATTAATCAGCAAAACTATCTAACCTATATACAGTATGTACCTTAAACTTATATAACTCTTTTGTTTTTAGTAAATAGTACCAATTTACATTTTTATAAAGTAAGATTACATCTACTAGATGACACAAAATATCAAGGTGTGATATTTAAAAACTTCATTATTTTCCTTAAAAATGGCAATTTTTTTAAACATTAATCGAAAAATTATTTTATAGCTAAAATAAAACTTTTAAAACACCAGTGAAAACTACACGTTTCTATCGTTTTCCGTTTAGGCAGCATTCATGATCTAAATGTGTGCAAATATCTTGGGACACAAATATAAAAATTATTAGTAATGTCATAGCTTTCAATGTAATAATTAACAATTTCCACATATATAACACATATATAAAAATTATTAGCTTTGTGAGAGCTTGTATGTAAGAATTTCTAACGTAATAGTATACAATTTTCATAAACATAACATGAATATGGAAATTATTAGTAATGTGAGGGTTTGCAAGTTAATATTTGAAATGTAATAGTTGACAATTCTTATAAATATAACCAAATCTATATTATTAGTAATATATGAGTTTGCATGTAAGAATCTGTAACGTAACAGTTCACAAATTTTGTAAGTATGTTATTAGTAATGTAGGAGAGTGCGTGTAAAAATCTGTAATGTGATAGTTAACAATTTCCATAAATATATCATAACTATAAAAATTATTAGTAATGTCATAGTTTTCAATGTAATAATTAACACTTTCCATAAATATAACACAAATATAAAATTATTAGTAATGTCATAGTTTTCAATGTAATAATTAACAATTTCATTAATATAACAAAATATAAAAATTATTAGTAATGTCATAGTTTCAATGTAATAATTAACAAAATCCATAAATATAACACAAATATAAAATTATTAGTAATTCATAGTTTTCAATGTAATAATTAACAATTTAAAATTTAACAAAAATAAAAATTATTAGTAATGAATAGTTTTCAATGTAATAATTAAAATTTCCATAAATATAACACAAATATAAAAATTAATTAGTAATGTCATAGTTTTCAATGTAATAATTAACAATTTCCTAAATATAACAAAAATAAAAAATTATTAGTAATGGCCTTTAGTTTTAATGTAATAATTAACAATTTTCCAAAAATAACAAAAAAAAATTATTAGTAATGGTTTAAATTTGAATGTAATAATTAAAATTTTATAAATATAACCAAAATAAAAATTATTAGTAATTTAGTTTTCAATGAAAAATTTAACAATTTTCTAAATTTTAAACAAAATATAAAAATTAGTAATTTAAATTGGTAAAATTTGTAATGTAATAATTAACAATTTTCCATAAAATAACATAAAATAAAAATTATTTAAGTTAATGTCATAAATTTTTGTAATTAATTAACAATTTCCATAAAATAACCAAAATATAAAAATTATTGGTAATTTATAGTTTTCAAAATTGTAATAATTTAACAATTTTTAAATATAACACAAATATAAAATTATTAGTAATTAAGGTGGTTTAAAATTTGTAATTAATAGTTAACAATTTTCCATAAAATAACATAATATAAAAATTATTAGTAATTATAGTTTTTGTAATAATTAACAATTTATAAAATAACCTATAAAAATTAAAGTAATTATAGTTTTGTAAGAATTAACAATTTCAAATATAAAAAAATAAAAATTATTAGTAATTGTAAGGTTTGCTGTAAAATTTGTAATTAATAAACAATTTTCCATAAAATAACATAATATAAAAATTTTAATAAAATGGTTTCATAAATTTTTAATGTAATAATTAACAATTTCTTAAAATAACCAAAATAAAAATTAAGTAATGTTGGTTTTCAATGTAAGTTTAACAATTTCCAAAAATATAACACAAATCAAAAATTATTAGTAATGAAGGTTTCTGTAAAATTTTAAAATTTTTCCATAAATATAACAAAATATAAAAATTATTTAATGTCATAATTTTCAATGTAATAATTAACAATTTCCAATAAATATAACACAAATATAAAATTATTAGTAATGTCATAGTTTTCAATGTAATTAACAATTTCCAAATATAACAAAAATTATTAAAAATTATTATATTTAAATTGTAATTAAAATTTTAAATTAAATAAAAATTTTATAACATAACAATGAAAATTAAAATTTATTATAATTTAAAATTTTATAAATATTTTAATGTAATAATTAAATTTCATAAATATAACCAAAATATAAAAATTATTAGTAATTTATAGTTTTCAATGTAAATTTAACAAAATTAATAAATTTTAATAACACAAATAAAAATTATTAGTAATGTAAAGTTTTAAAATTTGTAATTAATTTAACAATTTCCATTAATATAACAAAATATAAAAATTATTAGTAATGTCATAGTTTTCAATGTAATAATTAACAAAATTTTCCAAATAAAAATTATTAAACAAACAAAATAATTAAAAATTAATTAAGTAATGTCATAGTTTTCAATGTAATAATTAACAATTTATAAATATAACAAAATATAAAAATTATTAGTAATGTCATAGTTTTTCAATGTAATAATTAACAATTTCCATAAATATAACACAAATATAAATTATTAGTAATGTCATAGTTTTCAATGTAATAATTAACAATTTTATAAATTAACAAAATAATTAAATTAATTGTAATGTTTTCAATGTAATAATTAACAAAATTTCCACAAATATAACAAAAATAAAAATTATTAGTAATGTAATAGTTTTCAATGTAATAATTAAAAATTTCCATTAAATATAACACAAATATAAAATTATTAGTAATTCATAGTTTTCAATGTAATAATTAACTTTCCCAAATATAACAAAAAATAAAAATTATTAGTAATGTATTAGTTTTTTAATGTAATAATTAACAATTTTATTAAATATAAACAAATATAAAAATTATTATAAGTTTCCCAAATTGTAATAATTTAACAAAATTTTAAATATAACACAAATTTAAAAATTATTAGTAATGTAAGTTTTAAAATTTGTAATTAATTAACAATTTCCATAAATAACAAAATATTTATTAGTAATGTCATAGTTTTCAATGTAATAATTAACAATTTCCATAAAATAACACAAATATAAAATTATTAGTAATGTCATAGTTTTAATGTAATAATTAACAATTTTCCTAAATATAACACAAATAAAAATTATTAGTAATGTAAGTTTTCAATTTGTAATTAATTAACAATTTCCAAAAATTTAACATAAAATAAAATTATTAGTAAATATAATTTTTAATGTAATAATTAAAATTTTATAAATAACAAAATAAAAATTAAAGTAATGTATAGTTTCAATGAAAATTAACAATTTTAAAATTTTTAAAAATATAAAAATTATTAGTAATTGGAAATTGTAAAATTTGAATTTGTAATATTAACAATTTTCATAAATAAACAATAAAAAAAATTATTAGTAATGTTCATAAATTTTAAATGTAATAATTAACAATTTTATAAATATAACCAAAATAAAAATTATTAGTAATTTATAGTTTTTAAAATTGTAAATAATTTAACAATTTTTAAATTAAACAAATATAAAAATTATTAGTAATGTAAAGTTTTAAAATTTGTAATTAATTAACAATTTCCATAAATATAACAAACAAAAATTATTATTAATTCATAGTTTTCAATGTAATAATTAAAATTTCCAAAAATATAACACAAATATAAAAATTATTAGTAATGTCATAGTTTTAATGTAATAATTAACAATTTCCATAAATATAACACAAATATAAAATTATTAAAGTAATGTTTCATTAAGTTTTAATGTAATATTAACAATTTTCCATAAAATAACAAAATATTTTTAGTAATGGTTTCATAAATTTTTGTAATAATTAACAATTTATAAAATAACCAAAATAAAAAATTAAAATGTATAGTTTTCAATGTAAAATTTAACAATTTCCAAAATTTAATAACACAAATAAAAATTATTAGTAATGTAAAGTTTTTTTAATGTAATAATTAACAATTTCCATAAATATAACAAAATATAAAAATTATTAGTAATGTCATAATTTTCAATGTAATAATTAACAATTTCAATAAATATAACAAAATATAAAAATTATTAGTAATGTCTAGTTTTCAATTAATAATTAAAATTTCCATAAATATAAAAAATATAAAAATTTTAAGTAATTCAATTTTAATTAATTAATTAAAATTTAATAAATAATTAACAACCCAAAATATAAAAAATTAATTAATAATTTATTTTAATTAAAAATAAAATTAAAATTTTAAATTATTAAAATATAATAAAATTATTTAAATTAATTCATATTTTTTCAATGTTAAAATTAAAAAATTTTTTAAATATAAACAAAAATTTTAAAATTATTATAATTATAAATTTTAATGTAATTAATTTATTAAATAACAAAATTATTAAATTATTAAAATATTTTAATTAATTAAATTAACAATTTAATAATATTAAACAAAATTAAAATTATTAAAATAGTTTTCAATTTAATAATTAACAATTTCCATAAATATAAAAAAAAATTAATTGTAATTTTCAATGTAATTAATTAAAATTTAAAATATAACAAAATATAAAAATTATTAGTAATGTCATATTTTCAATGTAATAATTAACAATTTCCATAAATATAAAAATATAAAATTATTAGTAAATGTTAATTTGAATGTAATAATTAACAATTTCCATAAATAAACAAAAAATAAAAAATTATTAAGTAATGTAAAATATTTTAATTAATAATTCAATTCATAAATATAACAAAATAAAAATTAAGTCATTTATAGTTTGTTAAGAACTGTAACAATAGTTAACAAATTTTGTAAATATAACACAAATTAAAAATTATTAGTAATTTAAAATTTGTAATGTGATTTAACAATTTCCATAAATATAAAATAAAAATTATTAGTAATGTCATAGTTTTCAATGTAATAATTAACAATTTCCATAAATATAACACAAATATAAAAATTATTAGTAATGTCATAGTTTTAATGTAATAATTAACAATTTTCCATAAATATAACACAAATATAAAAATTATTAGTAATTATAGTTTTCAATTAATAATTAACAATTTCCATAAATATAAACACAAATATAAAAATTATTAGTTGTTAAATTTTAATTAATAAAATTTCCATAAATATAACAAAATAAAAATTATTTAGTAAAATGTAATAGTTTTCAAATTAAAATAAAAATTAAAATTTTTAAAAATTTATAAAACAACCAAAATTAAAAAATTATTATAATGTCATAGTTTTCAATGTAATAATTAAAATTTCCATAAATAAACACAAATATAAAATTTTAGTAATTTAATAAATTTAATAAATTAATTAACAAATTTCCTTTAAATTAAAAAAAATAAAATTTAATTATATTAATAAAATTATTAAATATTTTTAATGTAATAATTAACAATTTCATAAATATAACCAAAATATAAAATTATTGGTTTTATAGTTTTCAATGTAAAACCTTAAAAATTATTTAACAATTTTGTAATAATTAACAAATTTATAAATTAAAATTAAATTATTGTAAATGGTCAAAATTTTAATGTAATAATTAATAATTTCCATAAATATAACAAATATAAAAATTATTAGTAATGTAAGTTTTCAATGTAATAATTAACAATTTCCATAAAATAACAAAATATAAAAATTATTAGTAATTCATAGTTTTCAATTAATAATTAACAATTTCCATAAATATAACAAAATATAAAATTATTAGTAATTGTAATTTTCAATTTAAATTAATTAACAATTTCCATAAAATAACAAAATAAAAAATTTTAGTAATGTCATAAATTTTTAAATGTAATAAATTTTAACAATTTCCAAATAAAAATTAAAAAATAATTATTAAATGTAAGTTTAAGTAATAATTAACAATTTTTAATATAACACAAATAAAAAATTATTAGTAATGTCATAGTTTTTTAATGTAATAATTTAAAATTTCCATAAATATAAAAAATATAAAATTATTAGTAATGTCATAATTTTCAATGTAATAATTAACAATTTCCATAAATATAACACAAATATAAAATTATTAGTAATGTCATAGTTTTCAATGTAATAATTAACAATTTAAATATAACACAAATATAAAAATTATTAGTAATGTCATAGTTTTCAATGTAATAATTAAAATTTCCATAAATAAACACAATTTTATTAGTAATGTCATTTTTCAATGTAATAATTAAAATTTCCATAAATATAACCCAAATATAAAATTATTAGTAATGTCATAGTTTTCAATGTAATAATTAACAATTTCCATAAATATAACAAAATATAAAAATTATTAGTAATGTCATAGTTTTCAATGTAATTTAACAATTTCCATAAATATAACACAAAAATAAAAATTATTTAATGTCATAGTTTTCAATGTAATAATTAACAATTTCCATAAATATAACACAAATATAAAAATTATTAGTAATGAAGTTTTCAATGTAATAATTAACAATTTCCTAAATATAACACAAATATAAAAATTATTAGTAATGTCAAAGTTTTAATTTGTAATTAATTAAAATTTCCATAAATATAACACAAATATAAAAATTATTAAATGTCATAGTTTTCAATGTAATAATTAACAATTTCCATAAATATTAACAAAAATTTATTAGTAATGTCATAGTTTTCAATGTAATAAATTAAAATTTCCAAAAATATAACCCAAATATAAAATTATTAGTAATGTCATAGTTTTTGTAATAATTAACAATTTCCATAAATATAACACAAATATAAAAATTATTAGTAATGTCATAGTTTTCAATGTAATTTAACAATTTCCATAAATATAACACAAATAAAAAATTATTAGTAATGTCATAGTTTTCAATGTAATAATTAACAATTTCCAAAATATAACACAAATATAAAAATTATTAGTAATGTCATAGTTTTCAATGTAATAATTAACAATTTCCATAAATATAACAAAATATAAAAATTATTAGTAATGTCAAGTTTTCAATGTAATAATTAACAATTTCCCTAAATATAACAAAATTAAAAATTATTAGTTAATGTCATAAATTTTTAATGTAATAAAACAAAACCATAAATATAACCAAAATATAAAATTATTAGTAATTTATAGTTTTCAAAATTGTAATAATTTAACAATTTTTAAATATAACACAAATATAAAAATTATTAAGTAATGTAAGTTTTAATGTAATAATTAACAATTTCCATAAATATAACACAAATATAAAAATTATTAATAATGTCATAGTTTTCAATGTAATAATTAACAATTTCCATAAATATAACACAAATATAAAATTATTAGTAATGTCATAGTTTTAATTAATTTAACAATTTCCCTAAATATAACAAAATAAAAATTATTAGTAATGTAAGTTTTCAATGTTTAATTAAAATTAACAATTTCCAAATAAAAATAAATTTAAACAAATTAATTAAAATTTTATTAATAAATTTGTAATAGTTTTAAAATGTAATAATTTAACAATTTTTAAATATAACACAAATAAAATTATTAGTAATGTAAGTTTTAATTTGTAATTAATTCAATTTCCATAAATATAACAAAATTTAAAAATTATTAGTAATGTCATAGTTTTCAATGTAATAATTAACAATTTCCATAAATATAACACAAATATAAAATTATTAGTAATGTCATAGTTTTCAAGTAATAATTTAAAATTTCCATAAATATAACACAAATATAAAATTATTAGTAATGTCATAGTTTTCAATGTAATAATTAACAATTTCCAATAAAACAAATTTTATTAAGTAATAGTTTTCAATGTAATAATTAAAATTTCCAAAAATATAACAAAATATAAAAATTATTAGTAATGTCATAGTTTTCAATGTAATAATTAACAATTTATAAATATAACACAAATATAAAAATTATTAGTAATGTTGGTTTTCAATGTAATAAAATTTCCAAAATATAACAAAATATAAAAATTATTAGTAATGTCATAGTTTTTGTAATAATTTTTCCATAAATATAACACAAATATAAAAATTATTAGTAATGTCATAGTTTTCAATGTAATAATTAACAAAATTTAATAAATATAAAAAAATTAAAATTATTAATAATTAATAGTTTTAAATTTAATTAAAATTTTATTAAATTTTAAAAAAATAATAAAATTAAATAATTTAATAGTTTTTAATTAATTTAATTTTAAAAATTTAAAATATAAAAACAAATATAAAATTATTAATAATTATTTTCAAAATAAATTAAATAAAATAATTATTATAAAATGTCAAATTTAAATAATTTTTATCTTCTAAAAAATTTTTTAAAATTTAATAATTGTTTTTTGGTATTTATTTTTAAAAATTATTAGTAATGTCATAGTTTTAATGTTTTAAATTTCCCTTAAATATAACAAATTAAAATTTTATAATGTATAGTTTTCAATTAATAATTTAACTTTTCCTATAACAATTAAATTTTATTTAGTTTTCAATGTTTTCCTTTTCCTTTTTAAACAAATTAAAAATTTTATTGTAATGGTATTTGTTTTCAATTTGTTAAAATTTAACAATTTTCCTTAAATATTTTAACACAAATTAAAAATTTTTAATATTTATAGTTTTTTAATTTAAAATTTTCTTTTCCAAATAAAAAATTATTGGTTTTGTTCAATTTATTTTTTAATATTGTTATAACCATAAATAATTTTTATATTTGCCTAAAATTTTTAATAATTTTCAATAAATACAAATTATAAGATTTTTGTTTTTTTCAATTAAAAAATTTTCCTTTCCATAAAATTTTTAATGCCTTATTTTAATAATTTAAAATTTCCTTAAATATAATTAATTAATTAAATTTTTTTTAATGATTTAAAAATTTCAAAACATAAATTTTATTAAACTTCCTTTGGTATATTTAATTTTAAATAAAAAATTTATATTAACACAAATATAAAAATTATTAATTTTCAATTTTTTAAACCTTTGGAATATTTTTAAATTTTTAATTTCAAATTTTTTTTAACAACATTAAATAAAATATTGTTAAAATTTTTGTATAAACTTTCAATTTAATTAAATTAAAATTTTTTTTTCATTTTAATAATTATTTTCTTTTTTTGTTTTTAAAATTAAATTAATTCCAATAAATTTTGGAATGAATTTTACAAAAATATAATTATTGTAACTGAATTTAAAAATGGTTTAATTTATTTTTCTAAAAATATTTAATTTAAATAAATACAATGTTTTAATAATTTTATAAAATCCTTTAAACAATACTTTTTAAATTTTATTTATATTTAAAATTAAAGTTATTTTTTAATGTCATATTTTCCAATTTGTCTAAAATAAAAAAATTTATATTTTCAGGAATCATAATTATTATGTAAAAAATTAAATAATTTTCCACCAAAATCAAAATTTTTTTCTTCTGAAATAATCTTTTTTTTTAATAATTTGGTTAATCATTGAATTTTCGTGATATCTTGTCTTATAAAAAATGGCAGTCACAATATAACATTTTGTGATGGTTACAATTTAACTATGTCATTTATTGCAATTAAACAATGTGCTTAACTAGATTTGTATTCCTTTTTCACTCTCTTTTTGATAATTATCACCGATCCTTATACAAAATGTTTGTTGAAAATTTTAAAATCTAATTGCCTTGTCATTAAAAGGAATAGCTTATTTAGAATGTCAATTCCAATAATATCAAAATTATTAAAAGACCGCTAAATGTTTTTTAAAATTTATGAATTTCAGAAAATATCAGGTTAATATATTAAAATTGGTATTAAATTTGTTTTAAAACCATAATTTTTTATCATTTTCTCATAGATTAATTAAAGACGTCAGGCATTGGTCATTTTTAACAATGAATTTTGATTTGGTTTTTAATTTCCATATTTTCCATTAATAATTCCTTCCTATTTATTAAAATTTAGTAATGCGTCTTTTTTCTTGTTAATTATTCAACATATTTCGTGATTTGATCCAATTTTTTTTTTCAAAGGCCTTGCATTTCTTCAATTTAAATGTTATAAATTTTTCCAAAAATATAATTTCTCTTTCCTTTTGCATAAAAATTTCGTGGTAGTTAAACTTTTTTGCAAAATGGTTTTAAGTGTGTTCGCTATCTAAAATCTTCCGCGATATATTTTGATTGGTTTAATGTAATTGTTTCTTCTGTACCTAATTAACAATTTTTTTCCTGCTTATATCGGTATTAGAATTATAAAGATATTCTGCTTCCAATTTTTTCCAATGTTCTCCTACTAACCTTTTAAAATTTATGTGATTGTCAACCGTAGGATGTTTTGGTAGGTTCTAAATGCTTTTTTTTTCTGTTTTTCTTCAAACCATAATATTTATTAATAGATTTCCTGAAAATGCTTCTGCCGCTTGAAATACAATTTGTAAGACTTTGGACATTATAGATTCTTCATCAAGGTTTCAAATTGTTATAATTTTTAATAAAATTCTTACTTTTCCTTTCTGTTATTACAATCCGTTTCTGACAATAAAAATTATTTATAATCGTCAAAAGGATAATCGTAATTGAATACTATTGTTGAAGCTAACGTTAGATTAGTACGTCAAATGTTCTAGAACGACATTGTGGTAATTTTAAGTATTCCATGATTTGATCAGTGTTTAAATTTTCCAAAATTCGAATTTACTATCATTTTTTGGGAAATAACTTGTGTAAAATCTCCAATAACAGAAATTTAGTTGTTCTAAATTTTCAAGATCTTTAACTCCTTAGCATTGGGTAAGTATATTTAAAACGATTATTTTTTTGCTGTTCTACTTTTATAGCCAGTTAATATTCAAAACAATGGTTTCTTTACATTATTTTTTGACAGAATTTTAAAAATCCTCTTTGTCCCTGTGTAATCTTTCAAAATTTAATCTAAATGAATAAGGTCGATCTTTAAAGATGAGTTTTGCAAAAACAAGCCATTTTTATTATTAAAAATTTTTGATGTCTGGTTTTCAATTAACAATTCCATTAAAATTTTATAATTAATAAATAAAATAAATGTATAAATAGGTACTCTGGTGTAAATAAAATGCTCTGTAAGTTAAACAAATAATATCACAGATAAAGTATTAGTATTAAACAATCACAAAAATAATATCCATATTGAAAAATATAGACAAAACAACAGATAATATCACATTTAAAATATTTAAAAAAATATTATTAGGGGTTTCAGGGTCTAGTTGCCATCCCTTTTTCTTTGGCCTTCAGCGCTTGATTTAACCCATTCGTTAGAGTTACGTCGTCCGTGGACTAATAATCAGAATTTTCAGTTCCTCATCCATCTCCTCAGCTACTATACGGAAATTTTATAAATCGTTTCTAACCACCGAATAATTTTTTGGTTCATTCAATTTTGCTTTTCTAATTGTTTTTAAGATTCCTGTGTAATAACTGTAAATATTCATTTCCTCCTGAATAATTTCTTTATTTAGGAATAATTTTTAAAATTGCGCAGATGATGACGCCTAAAATATAGATTAAAATTGTCATAGTTTTCAATGTAATAATTAACAATTTCCATAAATATAAACAAATATAAAAATTATTAGTAATGTCATAGTTTTCAATGTAATAATTACAATTTCCATAAATATAACACAAATATAAAAATTATTAGTAATGTCATAGTTTTCAATTAATAATTAACAATTTCCATAAATAAAAACAAATATAAAAATTATTAGTAAGTCATAGTTTTCAATGTAATAACAATTTCCATAAATATAACACAAATAAAAAATTATTAGTAATGTCATAGTTTTCAAATAATAATTAGCAATTTCCATAAATATAATAAATATAAAAATTATTAGTAATGTCATAGTTTTTAATGTAATAATTAAAAATTTCCAAATAAAACACAAATATAAAATTATTAGTAATGTCATAGTTTTCAATGTAATAATTAAAATTTCCATAAATATAACACAAATATAAAAATTATTGGTAATGTCATAGTTTTCAATGTAATAACAATTTCCATAAAATATAAACAAATAAAAAATTATTAGTAATGTCATAGTTTTCAATATAATAATTAGCAATTTCCATAGATATAATGCAAATATAAAAATTATTAGTAATGTCATAGTTTTCAATGTAATAATTAAAAATTTCCATAAATAAAACACAAATATAAAAATTATTAGTAATGTCATAGTTTTCAATGTAATAATTAACAATTTCCATAAATATAACACAAATATAAAAATTATTGGTAATGTCATAGTTTTCAATGTAATAACAATTTCCATAAATATAACACAAATAAAAAAATTATTAGTAATGTCATAGTTTTCAATGTAATAATTAACAATTTCCATAAATATAACACAAATAAAAAAATTATTAGTAATGTCATAGTTTTCAATGTAATAATTAAAAATTTGCATAAATATAACACAAATATAAAAATTATTAGTAATGTCATAGTTTTCAATGTAATAATTAACAATTTCCATAAATATAACACACATATAAAAATTATTAGTAATGTCATAGTTTTCAATGTAGGGGTTGGACTACCTACTAGGCGCGTCCCCAGGTGGCGGATAGGGGAATGACCTTGCAAATGATCGTAAGTGATGTCAAGGCCAACACCAAATATGAGCTCGTGGCTAACCGCCACTGTTAGCTCTGGAGAATAGGTGTCGCGGACCAGTCACGTGGGGCCTCGTATCTAACGAGGACAGGGATGGACAATGCGTTTAGCTGGAAGTACACTTTTTAAACTAGTCTTGAGTGGCTTCCCTTACTTTAACTCTTTTCTGTCAACACTACTCCAACTCTTGTTGTCTTCAGGCTCCCAGTGAAAACTGAGACTTTCCTTTTCCTTCTATTCTTCAGGACATGCGCCGTCAAAAGCGTATACGTGATGTGGCTAATCAGATCTGAGCTGAGCGCTAGCCGTCTCCTAATACCGTAACCGCGAACTGTACTTCAGAGACTCTAGCAGGGCGTGGCTAGGGAACGTGTACAGCTAGCGGTCGGTGGCCTTGGCTTTACTGTCGAGCTCAAGGTAACCTCTATAAAATAATCCCAAGGTCGTTTAGTTTAGGTGCTGAAGGATTGCGCGAAGGATGCCTAGCGTGGCCAAATGCCTGGCTCGCTAACGTTGAAACGCCTGTAAAAGCTCTCACAGTATTAGCCTACTATAGTAATGGGTACTGCTGTAGTCGACGTGTTTTCATCTCTCGTGGGACAGTATGAGTTGTCACAATTTAAATGAGGACTTATCCTCGAAATAAGCGCTGACGGTGGACATTGTCAAAATAAACATAAGCAAGAAAAGGAGGATCTTCCCGGTTTCTTCTTATTAAAAATGCTGAAGGTGACTTTTCTAAAACATCGCCCTTTTAATTGCGAAGTCTATAAACGGTATTATTGGAAGAACTAAGTCAGTAAAAAGATTAAGGATATGTTATTAGTAGAAACGATATCAAACTTGCAGTCAAAAATTGTTAAGCACGTCCAGGATATGCAATATGAATGTTCTAGTTACGCCACATAATTCACTCAATCAAAGTAAAGTGATATACTGTCCTGACTTCCTTAATTGCTCAATTGATGAGATAGTCGAAGGGTTAAAGACGAAAAGGTTATTGAAGTAAGGCGGATTAAGACCAAACGGAATGGTATTCTTGTAGACACACCAAACCATGTTTGACGTTTAACACTCCAACGCTTCCACAACGTATAATAGGAATATACTCTAAAAGTGCGAATACATTCCGATGCCGTTACGTTGTTTAAAATGTCATATTTTGGACATACGATCAATGTAATAGAAAATTCATTTGCGAACCGATACACGAAGGCAACTGTAAATCAAACAGTACTTGTATAAATTGCAAGGTGAACACAAATCAAATGACCGCAGATGTCCAAAATACATAGAAGAGTTGTCTATACAAGAAATTAAAACTTTAAAAAAAATTTCACTTCATGCCAGAGAAAAGCTAAAATTATCACCAGTACTGTCAAACAAATCATATGCGGCAGCTACATCAGCCTCAAGCACTAATATCGTAAGATGTAATAAAAACTCTCCTTGGAACTCGACAAAATGATCAGTAATAGTATTAAGTCACACTTGAGCAACATTTTTGAAGCTCAAGTGTAACTCAAATCACAACCGAAGTAGTAGCTGAAGATATTGATAAATCTAGTCAATATAGCATGGAAACGTCTGAATTATCGATAACTGATGAGATTCCTCAAAGAACTCAAAAAAAACTTCTCAAGTGGAAGTTTTAGAAAGGCTAGTTATAATGAAATGGCCAGGAAGGGTAATAAAGAAAAAACCTGGATGGGAAAGGGCAGACCTAGAAAGGAGTACCACTACGAATCACGGAGGCGGGGCCTTCAAGTACGTAGTGAACTATAACATCTCGTGATGTAAAAGCTGTGATATTTAGTCTAGTCAATAACTTAGAATATATTCATATTTATTTTATTTAGTCTAGTCAAAATTATTTATATATAGATATATTATATTTATTTTACTGTTTAAATTTCCGTTTGTCTTCCGTATATGGTAATGTTGTATATCGTCCGATTATAAGCACATGTATCCTGATTATTACAATTTCGTATAATCAATAACTATATTATGGATAAAATTATTCATTGGAATTGCAATTGTAATACAGCATCTACCAGAACTCCAATCACTGCTACACACAAAAATCCAATAATGGTATGTCTTCAAAAACACATTTTAAACCTGATGCGCATTTTAACATACGAAGATACGCAATGAACGTAACGATGTCTTCAAACTCGTGCTCACGGAGGTGAGCTTTTATACTTAGAAATGATGTCGCTTACAAAAACATAAATATTCAGTCAGAACTGCAGGTTATTTCGGTGCAAATATTTAGTCCCCATCCATTAACAATATGCAACCTATACCTGATAGAACGTGGACCATAAAACAACTCATAGAAGTAATAGACCAGCTACCAAAACCATTTATATTGGTTGGAGATTTTAATTCTCATAATCCTATATGGGGATCTGCATATAAAGACACGAGAGGAAACATGTTAGAGAAGTTCATAGAACAAACAAAATTAATTGTTATGAATGATGGCAGTCCTACATTTATTAATATTAGATCAAATTCCTTCTCATGTCTGGACTTATCTTTATGTTCACCATCTTTGGCAACAAGATTCAAATGGCAAGTTTGGATGATCCATTTGGAGCGACCATTTCATTGTATATCGTCAGGAACTTTTATAAAGACCAAATTATTCCTAAGAGATGGTTATTAAAAGACGCAGACTGGAACAGATACAAATCACTTTACACTTCACCACAGTTAACAGGTGACATAGTCACGGATGTCCACCAAGTAGCTGATAGTATCATAAAAACTGCTCAAGCTTGTTTCCAACAAACGAAGTATTATTAGTTCATACTCAGTTCCTTAGTGGAATAAAAATATAGAAGAACAAGTTAGAGAAAAGAAATACTTATTAAATAATTTCAAAAACGTCCTACACAAGAAAACTTAATATTGTTTAAAAGGCTCGAGCAAAACTAGACACTTAATACGTTATAACAAAAAAAGTGTTAAGACTACGTCAGAAATCTCACATTTGACAGTCCAGTCAACGATGTGGAATAGGATAAAAACATATCAGGAAAAAGCAGCTACTCGATGAAAATAGAGATTGATGGTAGGTTGACTACAAGCGAACCAGAAGTGGCTGAGACATTTGCCAAATACTACGGAAATGCAAGTTCAAACAGCAACTACGGTGAGGAATTTTTGCAGACAAAATTATCAGCGGAAACTCTACTTGATTTTGCACACTCGGAATGTATGGATTATAACAATCCGTTAACTCTCAAAAGACTTAACGTTGCATAAGCTATCAAGAAAATCGGCTCCTGGGAAAGATAATATTGTTTATGACTTTATAAGAAATCTTCCAGTAACAGGAAAAATTAAAATTTTATCATTATTTAATAGTATTTGGGAACAAAGCCTTTTTCCGAATTCTTGGAAAGAGGCAATTATAATTCCTATTTTAAAGCCGGGTAAAACCCGTAAAAACATAAGCAACTACCGTCCTATATCCCTTACCTCATGTTTAAGCAAACTAATGGAAAGGATTATTAACAACAGGCTAGCGTGGTTCCTCGAAACACACAATTTAATAGATGACTACCAAACAGGATTCAGAAAACGACGCTCTGCATTCGATCACCTAGTTCGGTTGAAAATGCTATTCAGAATGCCTTCATTGACAGACAACATATTGTAGGAGTATTTTTGACCTAAAAAGCCTTTGACACAACATGGCACACAATATTCTACAACAATTGTACAATTAGTTAGGAAATTTACCCAAGTTCATTTCGTCATTTTTAAAGATAGGTCATTTGTTGTTAGGATAGAATTATATATCGAAGGCATACGCTTCAAAATGGTGTAAAGGATCAACAATAAGCGGCACTCTATTTATCATCGCAATGAATAACATAGCACAAAATGTAAGTGATTCAATCGAGAAATGTTTATATGTTGACGATCTAGCTATTTACTTTGCCGGAAAAACTATTGCCTCTATAGAAACTCAGCTTCAACGTGCAATTAATCAAATTAACAACAATGCAAAATCCATTGGGTATCGTTTTGCAGAAAAACTGTTTGCGTTCACTTTTGCAGACTCCGTAACAGAGGGCCGAAACTGTTCCTGGACAAAAGTCGAATTAAATGTGTAAATTCGGTCAAATTTCTTGGTATGCATTTTGACAGCTCTCTATCCTTCAGAATACAAATAAGTGAAACCGCAACAAAAACAAAAAAAGCACTAAACATCATAAAATGCATATCAAACGTTAACTGGGGCTCTAATCGTGAGACACTTACTAAACTGTATAAATCATAGTCCTGTCCAAAATAGACTACGGTGTTGTATTTATGGAGCAACAAGGCCATCCCGTTTGAAGGTTCTAGATTCCATACATTGTAATGCAATAAAATACATAACGAGCATATAGAACAAGTCCCTTTGAAGCTTACTCTGTGAATCAGAATAATGCCATTAATATATCGTAGACAGAAACTTACATTAAATTATGCAACAAATGTAATATCAAACGTCAATCACATAAACTACAAATTGTTCAGTAGTAGACACCCTATCCAAAATTCGAGAAAAACCAGCCAACTAGGCCAATGTGCGTACGCGCAATAGAGTATAAAATTTACTTCAAATTGCCGACTATACAATAGCAGTCCAAGAGTTTTCTAAGCTTCCACCATGGAATAGTTGCGAAATCTTAACACGTCTCGAATTATCAGGATTTTCAAAAATAACCAACCCACAAATAATAATGGATAAATTTAATCAGATAGTAAAAGAATATTCTAACCCACTGTTAATCTTCACTGATGGATCAAAAACTCACTAGGCACAGGATACGCATACTACGTGGAAGAAAAATCATATAAATGGAAAATATCAGATGTAAATAGCGCCTACTCAGCGGAATTACATGCTATAAAGAAAACTAGCACACTGTTCGTCAGTTACAGAAAGAAACTGTATAATATGTACGGACTCAATATCAGCACTGTTAAATAGAAAATCAAAATACAGTTAACATCATGCAAAGAATTCACAAAATAATTAATTGCATCTCAACATTAAGAAATAATAAATTTATCTTCGTATGGGTTCCGAGTCATTCCAACATCAACGGTAACTTGATGGCAGACAAAGCAGCAAAAGATGCTACCATTTCAGACGAATTTTCAATGAACTAGTAACTCCTGATGATGCCAAACGGTACATATTGAATCAAACAATCAACACTTGGCAAATGAGTTGGAAAAGGAAAAAGCAAATTACTAACGTTCAAAGAACACGTACGCCCTGAATCTACCAAGCCAGCTTACCAGAAGAAGGAGTAACTATAACACGATTACGTATTGGTCATACCAACCTTACGCAATCCTACTTATTAACAGGAAACCAAGCACCGATATGTAATGAATGCAATGATGACATGACTGTTATACATATTTTAAAAACTTGCAAAAAACTAAAACCTATCATGATAAACACAAGAAGCGAATTCGATGTAGTCCAACTATTAAAATCGAACAAATACGACGACTTAAAGATAGTAATAGATTATCTAAAAAGGATTGGAGTCTATAGTAAGATTTAAATGAGATGAATTAGGCTAATGACCTTAGATGTCGATGCCATTAAATTAAAAAAAAAAAAAAAAAAAAAAAATAATTAACAATTTCCATAAATATAACACAAATACAAAAATTATTAGTAATGTCATAGTTTTCAATGTAATAACAATTTCCATAAATATAACACAAATAAAAAAATTATTAGTAATGTCATAGTTTTCAATGTAATAATTAGCAATTTCCATAGATATCACACAAATATAAAAATTATTAGTATTGTCATAGTTTTCAATATACCACGTGGGGCCTCGTATCTAACGAGGACAGGGATGCAACCCTTCTAGCTGGAAGTACACTTTGCTTAAACTAGTCTTGAGTGACTTCCTTACTTTAACTCTTTTCTGTCGGAGCTCCCTCGCTCCAACTCTTTTTTCTTCAGGCTCCAGCGAAAGCTGAGAGACCTTTCCTTTCCTCTCTACTCTTCCCAGGACATACGCCGTCAAAAGCGTATACGGTGTGGCTAGCCAGGATGTCCTTGCTGGGGCAGCTGAGCGCTGGCCGTCTCTAATACAACCGCGAACTGTACTTCAGAGACTCTAGCAGGGCGTGGCTAGGAACGTCGTACAGGTAGCGGTCGGTGGTCTTGGCTTTACCGCGGACTGTGAGGAAGGTAACCTCTATAAAAATCCCCAATCCCAAGGTCGTTTGGCAGTTTTAGGTGCCGATGGGATTGCGCGAGGAAGCCTGAGCGTGGCCAGGAAGCCTGGTCCCTAGCGTTGAAACGCCTGTGGGGAGTTGGCACCTCCACAGTATTTTGCCTTACCATGGCAGGGAGCTCTACTGTGGTTGACGTTTTACTTCTTCCCGTTTTCGTGGGAACGTTATGAATGTTCTAAATCAAACACAGTGCCATCTCGTCAAACGTGGCAGTGGGAGAGGGCCCACTTGACAAACCCTCGCCTTCTAAAATTAATAAATCGAGAGAGGGGCTCAGTACCCAAGTTTTTGATTATTAAAAGGGTTGATGGGGATTTTACAAATGTAAGTCCTTTCCTCATCAGCAAGGTGCTATATAGTTTAGTTGGAAATACAAAAACCGTTAAGAAAATTAAAGATGGTCTACTCGTAGAAACTGTGTCTGCAAAACAAGCAAACAAACTGCTCAATTTAACCAAATTTGATGAATTTGATGTCAGTGTTATTCCACATAAAACTTTAAATTATTCAAAGGGTATCATTTCCTGCAAGGACTTGAATAACGCAAGTCTCGAAGAAATATTAGATGGGATGAGAAATGAAAGCGTATTAGAAGTTAGAAATATTCAAATAAAAAGAAATGGTATATTGGTACCTAGTGGGTCATACATAGTTACCTTTGATAAACCTAATCTGCCAAAAAAAGTGAAAGCTGCTTTTCACACATTAGAAGTCAAGCAGTATATACCTATGCCTTTAAGATGTTTTAAATGCTACAGATTTGGTCACACATCTGTGAATTGTAAATCAGAAGAAATGTGTGTATGCGGAAATACGGCGCACGAAGGAACGTGCATTTCAACCAAATGTATAAACTGCTCTGGAAATCACAACTCCAGACATAGGGAATGCACAAAGTTTAAAGAGGAGTTTGCTATCCAAACTATAAAAACTAAAGAAAAGCTTACCTACTTTGAAGCAACAAAAATTGTTTTAGAATCGGCTCAAACTCCTATACAAGGAATACAATATTCACAAGTTGTGTCGAATGAAATGAAAGCTACCGATGTCAAAGGAATTGTAGCAGAATTAGTTCCACAACTTGAAACTGTTATTAAAAATATTATTAATGAAAACATGTCGGCACCAACGCATTCATCGGTTGAAGAAATGATAGAAAAAACAAAGAAAGTACATAATTTTCTGAGTGAAGCATCAGAAAAACGTAAGAGAAAAGAAAACATTATATCAGAATCTAACGATGAGGATACTGAATCTAGTCAAGTGACAGATTCAGTGTCCAACGGAAAAGAAAAAAGTAGGTTGAGAAACCCAGAAAGTTGCCTGAAATTGTACCTACAAAAAAAAAGGTAATTTAAGCTGTAATAAAGGTTGACTTGTGATATTTAAAAAAAGTATTCTTTCTGTGATATTTTAGCCTTATAACTTATACAATTCTGTGATGTTTGTGATAAACACAAGTCTCTAGTCTATATTTTTCTGTTTCGTGTTATATACTTTATGCTAATTTGTTAAATAAGTGTTTGTCTTTTAACTTTTATCTAGACTGTGATATTTTGTTTGTGATAAACATAAGTCTCTAGTCTTTTATACTTGTTTAGTGTTATTTATTTATAATAATTTATTAAATAAGTGTTCGTCTTATTACTTATACCTATGTATGTTTAATTTTGTCCAAAATCTTAAGGTAAACTAGTAGTACACTATAAAATACATCATTCGATAAATACGACAATATAATACAGTGGAACTGCAACGGTTTACGCATACATTATCCAAACCTTAAGATGATCCTGGGAAGCACCAACCTTTCTGTGTCTGTCTGCAAGAGACTCATTTGAAAGGTACGGAAAAATTTTCTTAAAGGGCTACAAGAATTTTAGCAAAACTGTAGCTCTACTAGAAGAGCAAGTGGAGGAGTGTCAATATATGTAAAAATAACACACCTGCTAATTTAATTGCTATCAATACTCTCCTTCAGGCAATTGCTGTACAAATTGAATCACCCATTAAGGCTACAATTTGTAATGTTTACTTGCCAGAATTTAATTGGACTTTAACTGATCTTGAAGACCTAATAAATCAACTTCCAACTCCTTTCCTATTAGTTGAGGATTTTAATGCTCATTCCACGTTATGGGGTTCACACACAATTGATCAACGTGGTCGTATTATTGAAGATTTATTGGAAAATAATGATATCGTACTACTTAATACGGGAGAACACACTCATTTAAATAGCAAGTCCAAAAACTTTTCAGCGATAGACCTCGCTTTTGCGTCTCCTACATTAGCATTACAACTTAGATGGATGACTCAAGATGATTTTCAAAACAGCAACCATTGCCCAATAAGCATCAGACTACCAACTGAACAAATTGTCCAAACTACCCCCAAGAAATGGAAAATAAAAATGCTAACTGGTCCTTATTTTCTGAAATTCTAATTGCTCTTCCTCATGAACATACACAAGGGTTAGAAGAAAACGTTCAAAAATTCACCAGGAACGTAATAAAAGCGGCAGAAAAAAGTATTCCACAAACAAAGGAAAAAATTAAAACTACTAGCATCCCATGGTGGAACTCGGAAGTTAAAAATGCGATCAAGTTAAAGAAACAAAGGCTAAATATATTTAAGAGGAAGCCTACGCTAGAAAATTTTATAGAATTTAAGAAAGCTCGTGCTTACTCACGTAAAACAATAATACAGAATAAAAGGATATCGTGGCAAAATTATGTAACATCTATAAACTATGACACGCCTGTTAATGAAGTATGGAAGAACATTAAAAGAATATCAGGAAAAACACACGCAGAGCCATCGAGAATGTTAAAGGTTCAAAATAAAATAATTGGGAAACGAGAAGAAATCGTTGAAATATTTGCGAAACACTTCGAGTCAGTAAGTAGTTCAAAATTATGGTGAACACTTCTCCATAATAAGAACAGCGCTGAAAAGAAATAAACTTTAAGTGCAATGAAAACCTTGAGTACAACGCCCTCTTTTCAATGGAAGAACTACAAAAGCACTAAACAGAACAAAAATTCAACTCCGGGTAGTGATAACGTTCATTACGCTATGTTGAGGAATCTTCCAACTCCTGAAAAAGAAAAACTGTTAGAAATCTATAATCACATTTTCGCAATTGGAACTTACCCCGAAGTCTGGAAGCAAGCACTAATAATACCCATACCTAAGCCAGACAAAGATCATACCAAACCTGAAAACTACAGGCCTATCTCACTGACCTCTTGCCTAAGTAAAATTTTGGAACGGATGGTCAATGAACGATTAATGTGGTTCCTAGAATCAAAATCGTTACTATCACAGCGGCAAACAGGGTTCCGATATTTCCATTGCGGATTAGACCAACTCGTTTATCTCGAGAACAGCATACGAAACACGTTTATTAAAAGGCAGCATATGGTAGCTGTAACTTTTGAGAAAGCGTACGACTTAACTTGGAGGTACAATATTATTAAGAAACTGTACGACATAGGCCTTCGTGGTAATCTACCCTTATTTATTCAAAAATTTTTAACCAATCGCACTTTCAAAACTAGGATTGGCACTACTGAATCTTCGCCCTGCTACATGGAAAATGGAATCCCACAGGGGTCAGTTTTAAGCTGCACCCTATTCTTAATCGCAATTAACGATTTAATAGAAAGTGTACAGCCTCCGGTACAAGGTTGTTTGTATGTGGATGATCTAACCATGTTTTACCATTCAGAAGACATAAAAGTAGAAACTACAGTGCAATGCGGTATTAATCAATTAGTGCGAGTAGGAGAGAGCGTTGGTTTCCGTTTCTCTATTGCTAAAACTGTGGCAATACATTTTTGTAGGCTTAGGCACGACCACAATGATCCAGATCTTTTTATTAAAAACTCTAAAATAAACTGTCAAACAAGCGTTAAAATTTTGGGTGTAATTTTCGACAAAAAATTATATTTTCAGAAGCATATTCAAATGCTTGAAACAAAGTGCAAGAAGAAAATGAATATCATAAGGTGTCTGTCAGGTATTACGTGGGGTGGAGACAGAAACACTCTTCTTCAACTATACAAATCACTTGTTTTATCAACAATTGATTATGCATGCATATTGTATTCCTCTGCGCGTCAGTTTCATTTGAGACGGCTGGACAAGATCCACGTAAGTGGACTAAAAACAGTATTAGGAGCATTTCGTACCAGCCCTACAGAGTCCGGAGTTCCACCACTACATTTCAGAAGACTCAGATTACTATTTAATTATATTGTAAAAATATTAACGTTGCCTAATCACATAAATTATTCAATATTACACGACAACGATATGGTAGAACAATATAAATCTAAACCTACTGCGTCCAGACCAACCATCATTAGAGCGCTAGAAAAAGCGCAGGAATTAAATATTAACATACCGTGCATGTTTATGCAGTCAAAAATTGAACATCCGCCTTGGAATACATCTAACATTACATTCCGACTTGAACTAACAAAACACGCAAAGGCAGATACACAAAACGAAACCTATAAGAGTATATTTTATGAAATAATCGGCAGAACCAGATTTAACGAAATAATATATACTGATGGGTCAAAAACATCTACAGGGGTCGGTAGTGCTATTTATATGCAAAACTTAGGCCATCATTGGAAACTTATTCCGATATCAAGTGTATTCTGTGCCGAATTATATGCAATCCTCCAAGCTGGATTGTATATAAACCACATAAATGCACGTAATAGCGCAATATGCACCGATTCAATAAGTGCAATTAGCGCTCTAATGAATAACGAGCACTCCAACGATCCTTTAATTAACGCTATCAAAGGTTTATTATACCAGATTAATAGCGATGGAAAGTTACTACAAATCATATGGATTCCTGGACATGCGAGAATCACAGTAAATGAACATGCGGATACATCCGCACGTCAAGGAAGTAACATGATTATTAAACCCTGGAAAAACGAGTTCAAGTTAGAAAGGTAAGAAGAAGTGGTACTAACTCGAATGATAATTGGTCATACCAATCTCACCCACTTACATCTATTGGGGAAAGTTAGACCAAGAAGATGTACTTTATGTAATATACAAATAACAGTTCCGCACATATTACTAGAATGCCCACTATATGAGGAACTACGAACAAATATAAGTATCCCGAATCATTTTGTTTCGATTTTCCAGGAAGACGAAACTAGTATTAATAAATTATTGACATACCTAAAGAGGAGTGGGTTATTTAAATATATTTAGGCTTTAGAAGAGTTCAATAGCTAATGGCCTTTGTAGCCGATGCTACAAAAAAAAAAAAAATAAAAAAAAAAAAAAATAATAATAATTAACAATTTCCATAAATATAACACAAATACAAAAATTATTAGTAATGTCATAGTTTACAATGTAATCATTAACAATTTCCATAAATACAACACAAATATAAAAATTATTAGTAATGTCATAGTTTTTAATGTAATAATTAAATATTTCCATAAATAAAACACAAATATAAAAATTATTAGTAATGTCATAGTTTTCAATGTAATAATTAACAATTTCCATAAATATAAGACAAATATAAAAATTATTAGTAATGTCATAGTTTTCAATGTAATAATTAACAATTTCCATAAATATAACACAAATATAAAAATTATTAGTATTGTCATAGTTTTCAATATAATAAATAACAATTTCCATAAATATAACACAAATACAAAAATTATTAGTAATGTCATAGTTTACAATGTAATAATTAACAATTTCCATAAATACAACACAAATATAAAAATTATTAGTAATGTCATAGTTTTCAATGTAATACTTAAAAATTTCCATAAATATAACACAAATATAAAAATTATTAGTAATGTCATAGTTTTCAATCTAATAATTAACAATTTCCATAAATATAACACAAATATAAAAATTATTAGTAATGTCATAGTTTTCAATGTAAGAATTAGCAATTTCCATAAATATAACACAAATATAAAAATTATTAGTAATGACATAGTTTTCAATGTAATAATTAACAATTTCCATAAATATAACACAAATATAAAAATTATTAGTAATGTCATAGTTTTCAATGTAATAATTAACAATTTCATAATTATAACTAAACATAAAATTATTGGTAATGTCATAGTTTTCAATGAAATAATTACAATTTCCATAAATATAACACAAATATAAAATTATTATTAATGTCATAGTTTTAAAATATAACAATTTCATAAATATAACAATATAAAAATTATTAGTATGTCATAGTTTCAAGTAATAATTACAATTTCCATAAAATAACACAAATATAAAATATTATAATGCATAGTTTTAATTAATAATTACAATTTCATAAATAAACAAAATATAAAATTATTGTAATGTCATAGTTTTCAATGTATTAATTAACAATTTCATAAATTAAACAAATATAAAATTATTAGTAATGTCATAGTTTTCAATGTAATACAATTTCCATAAATTAAACAATAAAAATATTGTAATGTATGTTTTCAATGTAATAATTACAATTCCATAAATATAAATATAAATATAGTAATGTGTTTTCAATGATATTAAATTCATAATATAACAAATAAAATATTGTAATGTCATAGTTTTAATAATAACAATTCATAAATATACACAAATAAAATTATTTAATGTCAAGTTTAAGTAATAATTAAAATTCAAATAAACACAATAAAATTATTAGTAATGTCATAGTTTATTAAAATTAACAATTTCTAAATATAACAATATAAATTATTAGTAATGTCAATTTAATAAATTAAAATTTCTAAATTAAATATAAAAATATATATCATAGTTTTATAAATAAAATTCAATATAAAATAAAATTATTAGTAATGTATGTTTATGTAATATTACAATTCTAAATAAACAAATAAAATTATTAGTAATGCATAGTTTTAAGTAAAATTTCCATAAATATAACACAAATATAAAAATTATTAGTAATGTCATAGTTTTCAATCTAATAATTAACAATTTCCATAAATATAACACAAATATAAAAATTATTAGTAATGTCATAGTTTTCAATGTAAGAATTAGCAATTTCCATAAATATAACACAAATATAAAAATTATTAGTAATGACATAGTTTTCAATGTAATAATTAACAATTTCCATAAATATAACACAAATATAAAAATTATTAGTAATGTCATAGTTTTCAATGTACTAATTAACAATTTCCATAATTATAACTCAAACATAAAAATTATTGGTAATGTCATAGTTTTCAATGAAATAATTGACAATTTCCATAAATATAACACAAATATAAAACTTATTATTAATGTCATAGTTTTCAATGTAATACTTAACAATTTCCATAAATATAACACACATATAAAAATTATTAGTGATGTCATAGTTTCCAACGTAATAATTAACAATTTCCATAAACATAACACAAATATAAAAATGATTAGTAATGTCATAGTTTTCAATATAATAATTGACAATTTCCATAAATACAACACAAATATAAAAATTATTGGTAATGTCATAGTTTTCAATGTATTAATTAACAATTTCCATAAATGTAACACAAATATAAAAATTATTGGTAATGTCATAGTTTTCAATGTAATAACAATTTCCATAAATATAACACAAATAAAAAAATAATTGGTAATGTCATAGTTTTCAATGTAATAATTAGCAATTTCCATAGATATAATGCAAATATAAAAATTATTAGTAATGTCATAGTTTTCAATGTAATAATTAACAATTTCCATGAATATAACACAAATATAAAAATTATTGGTAATGTCATAGTTTTCAATGTAATAACAATTTCCATAAATATAACACAAATAAAAAAATTATTAGTAATGTCATAGTTTTTAATGTAATAATTAAAAATTTTCATAAATAAAACACAAATATAAAAATTATTAGTAATGTCATAGTTTTCAATGTAATAATTAACAATTTCCATAAATATAACATAAATATAAAAATTATTAGTAATGTCATAGTTTTCAATGTAATAATTAAAAATTTCCATAAATACAACACAAATATAAAAATTATTAGTAATGCCATAGTTTTCAATGTAATAATTAACAATTTCCATAAATATAACACAAATATAAAAATTATTAGTAATGTCATAGTTTTCAATGTAATAATTAACAATTTCCATAAATATAACACAAATATAAAAATTATTAGTAATGTCATAGTTTTCAATGTAATAATTAACAATTTCCATAAATACATAAATAATTAGTAATGTCATAGTTTTCAATGTAATAATTAACAATCTCCACAAATATAACACAAACATAAAAATTATTAGTAATGTCATAGTTTTCAATGTAATAATTAACAATTTCCATAATTATAACACAAACATAAAAATTATTAGTAATGTCATAGTTTTCAATGTAATAATTAACAATTTCCATAAATATAACACAAATATAAAATTATTAGTTAATGTCATAGTTTTCAATGTAATAATTAACAATTTCCATAAATATAACACACATATAAAAAATTATTAGTAATGTCATAGTTTCCAACGTAATAATTAACAATTTCCATAAACATAACACAAATATAAAAATGATTAGTAATGTCATAGTTTTCAATATAATAATTAACAATTTCCATAAATATAACACAAATATAAAATTATTAGTAATGTCATAGTTTTCAATGTAATAATTAACAATTTCCATAAATATAAGACAAATATAAAAATTATTGGTAATGTCATAGTTTTCAATGTAATAATTAACAATTTCCATAAATATAACACATATAAAAATTATTAGTAATGTCATAGTTTTCAATGTAATAATTAACAATTTCCATAAATATAAGACAAATATAAAAATTATTAGTAATGTCATAGTTTTCAATGTAATAATTAACAATTTCCATAAATATAACACAAATATAAAAATTATTAGTATTGTCATAGTTTTCAATATAATAATTAACAATTTCCATAAATATAACACAAATACAAAAATTATTAGTAATGTGATAGTTTACAATGTAATAATTAACAATTTCCATAAATACAACACAAATATAAAAATTATTAGTAATGTCATAGTTTTCAATGTAATAATTAACAATTTCCATAAATATAAGACAAATATAAAAATTATTAGTAATGTCATAGTTTTCAACGTAATAATTAACAATTTCCATAAATATAATACACATACAAAAATTATTAGTAATGTCATAGTTTTCAATGTAATAATTAACAATTTCCATAAATATAAGACAAATATAAAAATTATTAGTAATGTCATAGTTTACAATGTAATAATTAAAAATTTCCATAAATATAACACAAATATAAAAATTATTAGTAATGTCATAGTTTTCAATGTAATAATTAACAATTTCCATGAATATAACACAAATATAAAAATTATTGGTAATGTCATAGTTTTCAATGTAATAATTAACAATTTCCATAAATATAACACAAATAAAAAAATTATTGGTAATGTCATAGTTTTCAATGTAGTAATTAAAAATTTCCATAAATATAACAAAAATATAAAAATTATTAGTAATGTCATAGTTTTCAATGTAATAATTAACAATTTCCATAAATATAACACAAATATAAAAATTATTAGTAATATCATAGTTTTCAATATAATAATTGACAATTTCCATAAATACAACTCAAATATAAAAATTATTAGTAATGTCATAGTTTTCAATGTAATAACAATTTCCATAAATATAACACAAATAAAAAAATTATTAGTAATGTCATAGTTTTCAATGTAATAATTAGCAATTTCCATAGATATAATGCAAATATAAAAATTATTAGTAATGTCATAGTTTTCAATGTAATAATTAAGAATTTCCATAAATAAAACATAAATATAAAAATTATTAGTAATGTCATAGTTTTCAATGTAATAATTAAAAATTTCCATAAATACAACACAAATATAAAAATTATTAGTAATGTCATAGTTTTCAATATAATAATTAAATATTTCCATAAATAAAACACAAATATAAAAATTATTAGGAATGTCATAGTTTTCAATGTAATAATTAACAATTTCCATAAATATAACACACATATAAAAATTATTAGTAATGTCATTGTTTTCAATGTAATAATTAACAATTTCCATAAATATAAGACAAATATAAAAATTATTGGTAATGTCATAGTTTTCAATGTAATAATTAACAATTTCCATAAATATAACACACATATAAAAATTATTAGTAATGTCATAGTTTTCAATGTAATAATTAACAATTTCCATAAATATAAGACAAATATAAAAATTATTAGTAATGTCATAGTTTTCAATGTAATAATTAACAATTTCCATAAATATAACACAAATATAAAAATTATTAGTATTGTCATAGTTTTCAATATAATAATTAACAATTTCCATAAATATAACACAAATACAAAAATTATTAGTAATGTGATAGTTTACAATGTAATAATTAACAATTTCCATAAATACAACACAAATATAAAAATTATTAGTAATGTCATAGTTTTCAATGTAATAATTAACAATTTCCATAAATATAACACAAATATAAAAATTATTAGTAATGTCATAGTTTTCAATGTAATAATTAACAATTTCCATAAATATAACACAAATATAAAAATTATTGGTAATGTCATAGTTTTCAATGTAATAACAATTTCCATAAATATAACACAAATAAAAAAATTATTAGTAATGTCATAGTTTTCAATGTAATAATTAGCAATTTCCATAGATATAATGCAAATATAAAAATTATTAGTAATGTCATAGTTTTCAATGTAATAATTAAAAATTTCCATAAATAAAACACAAATATAAAAATTATTAGTAATGTCATAGTTTTCAATGTAATAATTAAAATTTCCATAAATACAACACAAATATAAAAATTATTAGTAATGTCATAGTTTTCAATATAATAATTAAATATTTCCATAAATAAAACACAAATATAAAAATTATTAGGAATGTCATAGTTTTCAATGTAATAATTAACAATTTCCATAAATATAAACATATAAAATTATTAGTAATGTCATTGTTTTCAATGTAATAATTAACAATTTCCATAAATATAAGACAAATATAAAAATTATTGGTAATGTCATAGTTTTCAATGTAATAATTAACAATTTCCATAAATATAAACACATATAAAAATTATTAGTAATGTCATAGTTTTCAATGTAATAATTAACAATTTCCATAAATATAAGACAAATATAAAAATTATTAGTATTGTCATAGTTTTCAATGTAATAATTAACAATTTCCATAAATTAACACAAATATAAAAATTATTAGTAATTGTCATAGTTTTCAATATAATAATTAACAATTTCCATAAATATAACACAAATACAAAAATTATTAGTAATGTATAGTTTACAATGTAATAATTAACAATTTCCATAAATACAACACAAATATAAAAATTATTAGTAATGTCATAGTTTTCAATGTAATAATTAACAATTTCCATAAATATA
This sequence comes from Vesta saturnalis, assembly GCA_036346205.1. Classification (NCBI taxonomy): domain Eukaryota; kingdom Metazoa; phylum Arthropoda; class Insecta; order Coleoptera; family Lampyridae; genus Vesta; species Vesta saturnalis. The sequence goes on from JARFJB010002115.1 coordinate 44,723, forward strand.
AGACAAATATAAAAATTATTAGTAATGTCATAGTTTTCAACGTAATAATTAACAATTTCCATAAATATAATACACATAAAAATTATTAGTAATGTCATAGTTTTCAATGTAATAATTAACAATTTCCATAAATATAAGACAATATAAAAATTATTAGTAATGTCATAGTTTACAATGTAATAATTAAAATTTCCATAAATATAACACAAATATAAAAATTATTAGTAATGTCATAGTTTTCAATGTAATAATTAACAATTTCCATAAATATAATACAAATATAAAAATTATTAGTAATGTCATGTTTTCAATGTAATAATTAAAATTTCCATAAATATAAACAAATATAAAAATTATTGTAATGTCATAGTTTTCAATGTAATAATTAACAATTTCCATAAATATAACACAATATAAAAATTATTAGTAATGTCATAGTTTTCAATGTAATAATTAACAATTTCCATAAATAAAAATCAAATATAAAAATTATTAGTAATGTCATAGTTTTCAATGTAATAATTAACAATTTCCATAAATATAACACAAATATAAAATTATTAGTAATGTCATAGTTTTCAATTAATAATTAACAATTTCCATAAATATAACAAATATATAAATTATTAGTAATGTCATAGTTTTCAATGTAATAATTAACAATTTCCATAAATAAACAAAATATAAAAATTATTAGTAATGTCATAGTTTTCAATGTAATAATTAACAATTTCCATAAATATAAGACAAATATAAAAATTATTAGTAATGTCATAGTTTTCAATGTAATAATTAAAATTTCCATAAATATAAACACAAATATAAAAATTATTAGTAATGTCATAGTTTTCAATGTAATAATTAACAATTTCCATAAATATAAACAATATAAAAATTATTAGTAATGTCATAGTTTTCAATGTAATAATTAACAATTTCCATAAATATAACACAAATATAAAATTATTGGTAATGTCATAGTTTTCAATTAATAATTAACAATTTCCATAAATATAACACAAATATAAAATTATTAGTAATGTCATAGTTTTCAATGTAATAATTAACAATTTCCATAAATAAACACAAATATAAAAATTATTAGTAATGTCATAGTTTTCAATGTAATAATTAACAATTTCCATAAATATAAACAAATATAAAAATTATTAGTAATGTCATAGTTTTCAAGTAATAATTAACAATTTCCATAAATATAAACAAATCATAAAATTATTAGTAATGTATAGTTTTTCAATGTAATAATTAACAATTTCCATAAATACAACACAATATAAAAATTATTAGTAATGTCATAGTTTTCAATGTAATAATTAACAATTTCCATAAATATAACACAAATATAACAATTATTAGTAATGTCATAGTTTTCAATGTAATAATTAACAATTTCCATAAATATAACACAGATATAAAAATTATTAGTAATGTCATAGTTTTCAATGTAATAATTAACAATTGATAAATAACCACACTCACGAGGTACTCCCAGGTAGTGCTAAGCTGGTCAGATTGTTTGTCAGTTATTCGGCCTTATGTCCTTTGTCTGCATTTTCTGTTTTGGAGTAAACTTCTTTATCAAATCAAATCTAAGTTGTCTATACGACCTGCGTTTGCCGTCCGTGGCGACCCGTGTGGAAGGAAAAGTGGAGCCTGGTAGTTGAGGAGGGCAATCCTAGGCGTTCAAAGGAAGGTCTTTCCAACACGCTACTTTGGCCCTGGCTTCTTCCAAGCCAGGAGTGGATCAATCGGCTTGTTGACTCTTTGGCTGCTTTTACTTCCTTCAGGCTGTATCTGTCCTTTTCTCTTCTACTAATTTTCTTTGGAGTCAAAGTATGCAAGTCATTGCAAGGTAGGAAAATGCTAGTTTTCCTCAACTTGGGTGGCTATGTTCTTTATGTATCTTTGGCGATACACTAGCAGTGGTCTGGCTCTGTCGTCCCAGTTGAGGCTCCGAGAAGTAAGAGCATAAATGAATATTCTTGCTGTTTATGGCGCCTTTAAAAAATAATCAGGTCCCGTCCTCCCAAGCGGGCGCGTCTGTGGAAACGCGAAAAAAACATCCACCTAAAACAATGGCGAGTAAAGAGACGGGGATAGTTCCTCGGTTCCTACTCGTTAAGAGAGTAGATGGAGAAAGCTTTGAAAAGGTTAACCCTTTTCTTATTTCAAGATCTATTCAGGGTTTCGTTGGAGAAATTAAAAATATACGGAAAGTTAGAGAAGGTTTAATACTAGAAACTGTTAGTAATAAACAATCAAAACAATTGATGGACGTGAAAAGGTTTTCTAACGTTGATGTTGAGGTATATCCACATGGAACCCTTAACTATAGTAAAGGAGTAATATTTTGTAAAGATCTGCTTAACTGCTCAGTTGAAGAAATAAAATTGGAATTAGAACGTTATGGAGTAGTAGATGTTCGAAGAATTTTAGCAAAACGAAATGGAGCTACGGTTGAGACGCCTACATACGTTATAACATTTAATAACCCCGTCTTACCTACTAAAATTAAAGTTGCTATCTATAGCCTGGAAATCAGGCGATATATTCCTGCACCAATGAGGTGCAATAAATGTTTAAGGTTTGGTCACACAGCGAATCGTTGTAACAATTCAGAAACGTGCAGATGTGGAAAGGTAGTACATGAAGGTGGCCAATGTGAATCTCCGATTGAGTGTATAAACTGTAAAGAGCTCCACGATTCAAGAGACAAAAATTGTCCGGTGTTTAAGATAGAGAATGCAATTCAAAGAATCAAGGCTATAGAGAATATAAGCTACTTGGAAGCAAAGAAAAAGGTTATAGTTCCGACACCGGTGGCTGGCGTATCCTACGCCCAAACAACGCAGAAAAAGCCGCCTACAGTAAAAGAAATTATTAAAAAAATTATACCGGAGATAACAATAAATATCACCAAATGTGTGTGACATATTGACGCCACCAATAAGATCTACTATAATGGACATTCGAAATATGCCTCCTCCAACACAACATCCAACAATACCCGATGACTCTTAGCGAAAAAGAAAAAGAAACTCAGGTCACTGGAGATGGGTCGGCTCAGTACCAAATCAAAAAGAGGGATGGCCAAAGTCCCCAGGAAACCCTCCACTTCATCAACAGGAAATAGTCAGGAAATGGGTTGTTATCCCAAACCGAAGATCCAGTATCTCCGGAAACGATAGCTGTTATAGTCAAATTCATCTGTGATAATAATAGTTTTACTAGCAATATCTGTGATATTTTTATTACAATACCAATCTGTGATACAAACGTCCGCATTTACTTTTAATATTTGTTTTTAATTGTTATTTATTTATACATATAGTATCCTATATTTTACTCCATGGCAGAATGCATCATCCAGTGGAACTGCAATGGACTAAAGTATCATTTCGCTGAGCTTAAAACGCTTATTATGGAAAAGATACCGTTTGCGATTTGTCTTCAGGAAACTCAACCGAAGCAAAATGAGTCCTTCAATATTAGAGGATACGTAACATACCGCGTCGATACACCTCCTAGTAATCGTGCACATGGTGGTTGTGCAATATATTTTAAGGACAACTATCCATCCAAACCAGTAAAACTGAATTCAAATCTAAAAGCTGTTGCAATAGAAATAGACTACCCAATTAAAATGATCTTATGCAACGTGTATTTACCTGATGATAAGTGGAATAAAACTGAACTGGATAGATTGTGTGACCAGTTGCAATCGCCATATGTACTTCTTGGCGATTTTAATTCACATAATCCCCTATGGGGGTCAGATACACTTGATCGAAAAGGCAAAGCTGTTGAAGAACTAATTGACCAACGTAACCTAGTCATTTTAAATAATGGAGAAGGCACTTTTTTAAATAGTCGGTCTAATAAATTTTCCGCAATCGACCTTGCGATATGCAGTCCAAACCTTACACCTAGCCTAACATGGGAAGTATTGGATGATTTCTTGTATAGCGACCATTTTCCCATTACCATACAATTTTCCTCTAAATTAAATATTCCAAACGAGGTAATCAAAATGTGGAAAATAGATAAAGCTAATTGGAACAAATTTCAGAATGCTATAACAATAAATTTAGAAAAGAGAGTCCGGTTCATCTATTGCGGAAGAAGTTACCCGTCTCACTGCCGTTATAATAAATTCAGCATCAGAAAGCGTACCAAGATCGTCTGGTAAAACCTACAAGAAGTCCGTGCCTTGGTGGAATGAATGCATAGCTGAAACTGTACGAAATAAAAACGTGCGCTTAGGCAATTCAAAAGGTCTCCGACAACCGAAAGACTAGTAAACTTTAAGAAGCTAAGAGCGAAGGCACGGTATCTAATTATAGAAAACAAAAGAAATCTTGGCAAAATTATTGTCATCCATAGACAAAAACACCACTACATCCGAGGTTTGGAAAAAAATTAAAAGAGTCACTGGTGAGAATCCAAAATTCAACTTCCCTATCTTAACAGATGGTTCAAGCTTCGTGTCCGAAATTTGTGACGTAACAAACATGTTAGCAAAACACTTCGGAGAGGTGTGTAGCTCTAAAAATTATGACCCCAACTTTCTAACATACAAACAAAACGCAGAAATGGAACTAGACTCAACAGAAGCCGTGTTATCTGATATAAATGAGATTTTAACATCCTAGAACTTGAAAGGGCATAAAATATCAAAAAGTCGGCACCAGGTCCCGACAACGTACATTATGACATGATACGCCAACTACCAGTAACTGCAAAAGACCGCCTATTAGAACTATTTAACAGAATTTGGAGAACTGGATGTTACCCTAACCAATGGAAAATCGCATGGCTAATCCCGGTTAAAAAACCAAATAAAAAAGGTCAATATCCGAGTGATTACAGACCTATTTCTCTTATATCCTGCCTATCCAAGACCCTAGAACGCATGATCAGCTATAGGCTAACTTGGAAACTCGAAAACGAATCACGGTTGCAAAGTACACAAATGGGTTTTAGGAGAAATAGGTCAACAATAGACCATTTAGTCTTCTTAGAAAATTATGTTAAACTCGTTTGCCTGTAGAAGTCATGTGGTAGGCGTGCTCTTTGATATCGAGAAAGCATATGATATGACATGGCATTATGGAATTATAAAACAGCTGGTTGACTGGGGAATAAGGGGAAGAATGATAAACTTCATTAAAGACTTTCTCAGCGACCGAAGGTTTAAGGTGCGGATTGGAAATACCTTTTCACAAGAGCAACTACAGGAAAATGGGATTCCACAAGGATCCATCTTAAGCGTCACTCTATTCATTGTAGCAATAAACAGCTTAATACATGGAATTGAGGGAGAAATAAAAACGTGCATGTACGTAGATGACATTGCTATCTTTTTTAGTCATGATTCAATGAACAATATGCAAACTAAGCTGCAGCTCGCAATTAACACAATACTTAGAAACGCACAAATCAAAGGATTTCGGATATCTACTGAAAAAACAAAATGCATACACTTCTGTAGAAAAAGACATTGCGAAATAGACCCAAAACTGAGGTTAACGGACAGTGTAATTCCATGTGTTGAGGAAATAAAATTTCTCGGGCTATTATTCGACCGAAGGTTACTGTGGAATTCCCAAATAAACAAACTTGTCGCTGAGTGTAAAAAAATTATAAACATCATAGGAAGTCTGGCCCACATCACCTGGGGTGCCAGTAGACCTCTCCTACTAAAAATGTACAAATCTATGGTATTGTCCAAGATTGATTACGGATCAATAGTCTATGCCTCAGCGAGGAAAACAAAATTAAAACCACTCTCAAGCATCCAAGGTCAAGGGGTTAGGTTAGCGACTGGAGCATATAGAACGAGTCCCTTAAGGTCAATTGACTGCGAAGGTGGAAACCTACCGTTAGACTTGAGAAGACTGTACTTGCTCATATCCTATGCATCAAAATTATGGGCACAATCATCCATATAAAATCGACTTTTTCAGGGAAAATCCGTTATACCAATACAGACCTACTATAAGTAAACCTGCCTCTGTGCGTTTCCAGCAATACTTAAAATGTAACAACGAAGTGATTCCAAGAATTGAAAATACTAGCATGTGTGACTATCCTCCATGGAAGTTATGTCCCATAGTAATCAAAGCGAGCAACAAAAATTCCAACAACGTGTCGTTACCTACGGGTAAAAATACCGTTAACGTAGTACCTGTATACGCGTATTCAAACAATATGCAAGATAAAACAGAGAGCGTTATTCTGTGTGAAAAACAAGAATACAAATGGACTTTGTGTAAAGAAACATCTGTTACCTATGCGGAACTGTTTGCAATCTGGAGAGCACTTCTCCACATCAGAGAGTGTAACGTTGACCAACAAAATTTTTGCATACTTTCCACAAACTATTCGGCCTTGACCTGTGCAAGAGACATATTTTCTATTGATCCATTAGTGATTAAAATCTTATCGCTACATCAAAACCTGATTACACGAAACAAAAACATGGAATTCTTTTGGATCAAACACCCACCTAAAAATTGTGAAGGAGAGCACCATAGCGCGAACGTAGTATCATACACGTCGAATGTATTTCAAAATTGTTTGAGACCCATCGAACTCAAAAATCACATCAAAAATATAATACACAAAAAATGGCAAGATGACTGGGACAACGGCAGCGAAAGGCTAAGAGAAGTGAAAAAATCTATAAACATTTGGATGTTCCACCAGAAATCAAAAGACGGAACAGGTAGCTATAACGCTTAAGAATAGGTCACACTAACCTTACATCGAATTTTATGTTGAGTTCCAGAGGACAACCGGTTTGCGATACATGCAACGAAAGAGTGACAATAAAACACATATTGCTATATTGTAATAAATACTCATCGCAACGTCAAACATATTCGAAAAGTAACAACATTGAAACATTACTAAACAACACAAGTGAATCACTAAACCCAATGATAAACTTCTTGAAAAGTACAAATATACTAAACAAACTATGACATAAATATCAATTCACGTGGGCGGCTAATAATCGTAGCAATTGGTGTCGCCTTAGTAAAAAAAAAAAAAATAATAATTAACAATTTCCATAAATATAACACAAATATAAAAATTATTAGTAATGTCATAGTTTTCAATGTAATAATTAACAATTTACATAATTATAACTCAAACATAAAAATTATTGGTAATGTCATAGTTTTCAATGAAATAATTAACAATTTCCATAAATATAACACAAATATAAAACTTATTATTAATGTCATAATTTTCAATGTAATAATTAACAATTTCCATAAACATAACACAAAAATAAAAATTATTAGTAATGTCATAGTTTGCAATGTAATAATTAACAATTTCCATAAATATAACACAAATATAAAAATTATTAGTAACGTCATAGTTTTCAATATAATAATTGACAATTTCCATAAATACAACACAAATATAAAAATTATTGGCAATGTCATAGTTTTCAATGTAATAACAATTTTCATAAATATAACACAAATAAAAAAATAATTAGTAATGTCATAGTTTTCAATGTAATAATTAGCAATTTCCATACATATAATGCAAATATAAAAGTTATTAGTAATGTCATAGTTTTCAATGTAATAATTAACAATTTCCATAAATATAACACAAATATAAAATTATTGGTAATGTCATAGTTTTCAATGTAATAATTAACAATTTCCATAAATATAACACAAATAAAGAAATTATTAGTAATGTCATAGTATTCAATGTAATAATTAAAAATTTCCATAAATATAACAAAAATATAAAAATTATTAGTAATGTCATAGTTTTCAATGTAATAATTAACAATTTCAATAAATATAACACAAATATAAAAATTATTAGTGATGTCATAGTTTTCAATATAATAATTGACAATTTCCATAAATACAACACAAATATAAAAATTATTGGTAATGTCATAGTTTTCAACGTATTAATTAACAATTTCCATAAATATAACACAAATATAAAAATTATTGGTAATGTCATAGTTTTCAATGTAATAACAATTTCCATAAATATAACACAAATAAAAAAATTATTAGTAATGTCATAGTTTTCAATGTAATAATTAAAAATTTCCATAAATATAACAAAAATATAAAAATTATTAGTAATGTCATAGTTTTCAATGTAATAATTAACAATTTCAATAAATATAACACAAATACAAAAATTATTAGTAATGTCATAGTTTTAAATGTTATAATTAACAATTTCCATAAATATAACACAAATATGAAAATTATTAGTAATGTAATAGTTTTCAATGTAATAATTAACAGTTTCCATAAATATAACACAAATATAAAAATTATTAGTAATGTCATAGTTTTCAATGTAATAATTAACAAGTTCCATAAATATAACACAAATATAAAAATTATTAGTAACGTCATAGCTTTCAATGTCATAATTAACAATTTCAATAAATATAACACAAATATAAAAATTATTAGTAATGTCACAGTTTTCAATTTAATAATTAACAATTTCCATAAATATAACACAAATATAAAAATTATTAGTAATGTCATTTGTAATGTAATAGGTGACAATTTTTGTAAATATAACTAAATATAAAATTATTAGTAATGTAAGAATTTGTAACGTAATAGTTAACAAATGTTGTAAGTATAACACAAATATAAAAATTATTAGTAATGTAGGAGAGTGCGTGTAAGAATTTGTAATGTAATAGTAGACTATTTTCATAAATATAACATGAATATGAATATTATTGGTAATGTGAGGGTTTGCACCTAAATATTTGTAATGTAATAGTTGACAATTCTTATAAATATATCTAAATATGAAATTATTAGTAATGTATGAGTTTGCATGTAAGAATCTGTCACGTAATAGTTGACAAATTTTGTAAGTATACCACAAATATAAAAATTATTAGCAATGTAGGTGTGTGCGTGTAACAATTTGTAATGCTATAGTTAACAATTTCCATAAATGTAACATAAATAAAAAAATTAACTGTAATAATTAACAATTTCCATAAATATAACCCAAATATAAAAATTATTAGTAATGTAAGGGTTTGCAGGTAAATATTTGTAATGTGATTGTTTAATAATCTCCATAAATATAACTCAAATATAAATATTATTCGCAATGTAAGAGTTTAAGGTAAGTATTTGTAATGTAATAGTTGACAATTTCCAAAAATAAAACATAAATATGATAATTATTAGTAATGTAATAGCTTGCAATGTACTAATTAACCATTTCCATAAATATAACACAAATATAAAAATTATTAGTAATGTAAGAGTTTGCATGTAAGAATTTGTAATGTAAAAGTTGACAATCTTCATAAATATAATATAAATATAAACAATATTCGTAATGTAAGGGTTTGCATGAAATAATTTGTAATGGAAGAGTTGACAATTTTCACAAATATATCATGAATATGAAAATTATTAGTAATGTAAGAGTTTGCAGGAAAAAATTTGTATTGTGATCAGTTAACAACCTCCATAAATATAACTCAAATATAAATATTATTAGTAATGTAAGGGTTAGTATGCAAGAATTTGTAATGTAATAGTAGACAATTTTCATAAACATATCATGAATATGAAAATTATTAGTAATGTAAGGGTTTGCACGTAAATATTTGTAATGTGATTATTTAATAATCTCCATAAATATAACTCAAATATAAAAATTATTAGTACTGTAAGAATTTAATGTAAGCATTGGTAACGTTACAGTTGACAATTTCCATAAATGTAACATAAATATAATAATTATCAGCAATGTATTAGCTTGCAATGTAATAATTATCTATTTCCATAAATATAACACAAATATAAAAATTACTAGTAATGTAAGAGTTTGCATGTAAGAATTTGTAATGTGATTAGTTAACATTCTCCATAAATATAACCCAAATATGAAAATTATTGGTAAAGTAAGTGTTTAATGTAAGAAATGTGATGTAATAGTTGTACATTTTCATAAATATAAAATGAATATGAAAATTATTAGTAATGTAAGGGTTTGCATGTAAAAATTTGTAATGTAATAGTTGACAATTTTCATAAATATGAAATGAATATGAATATTATTAGTAATGGAAGAGTTTGCATTTAAGAATTTGTAATGTAAAAGTTGACAATCTTCATAAATATAATATAAATATAAAGAATATTAGTAATGTAAGAGTTTGCATGTAAGAATATGTAAAGGAAGTGTTGAAAATTTTCATAGATATAACATGCATATGAAAATTATTAGTAATGTAAGAGTTTGCAGGAAACAATTTGTAACGTGATTAGTTAACAATCTCCATAAGTATAATACAAATGTAAAAATTATTAGTAATGTAGGAGAGTGCGTGTAAAAATTTGTAATGTGATAGTTAACAATCTCCATAAATATAACATAACTATAAAAATTATTAGTAATGTCATAGTTTTCAATGTAATAATTAACAATTTCCATAGATATAACATAACTATAAAAATTATTAGTAATGTATGAGTTTGCATGTAAGAATTTGTAATGTAATAGTTGACAATCTTCATAAATATAACATGAATATGAAAACCATTAGTAATGTAAGTGTTTGCACGTAAAAATGTGTAATGTGATTAGTTAACATTCTCCATAAATATAACACAAATATGAAAATTATTGGTAATGTAAGAAATGTAATGTAATAGTTATCAATTTTCAGAATTATAAAATGAATATGAAAATTATTAGTAATGTAAGAATTTGTAACGTAATAGTCGACAATTTTCATAAATATAAAATGAATATGAAAATTATTAGTAATGGAAGGGTTTGCATGTAAGAATTTGTAATGCAAAAGTTGACAATCTTCATAAATATAATATAAATATAAACAATATTAGTAATGTAAGAGTTTGCATGTAAAATATGTAAAGGAAGAGTTGAAAATTTTCATAGATATGACATGCATATGAAAATTATTAGTAATGTAAGAGTTTACAGGAAACAGTTTGTAACGTGATTAGTCAACAATCTCCGTAAGTATAAGACAAATATAAAAATTATTAGTAATGTAGGAGAGTGCGTGTAAAAATTTGTAATGTGATAGTTAACAATCTCCATAAATATAACATAACTATAAAAACTATTAGTAATGTCATAGTTTTCAATGTAATAATTAACAATTTCCATAAATATAACACAAATATAAAAATTATTAGTATTGCAAGAGTTTGCATGTAAGAATTTGTAATGTAATAGTAGACAATTTTCATAAATATAATATGAATACGAAAATTATTAGTAATGTGAGAGTTTGCACGTAAATATCTGTAATGCAATAGCTGATAATTCTTATAAATATAACTAAATATAAAATTATTAGTAATGTATGAGTTTACATGTAGGAATCTGTAACGTAATAGTTAACAAATTTTGTATGTATAACACAAATATAAAAATTATTAGTAATGTAGGAGTTTGCATGTAAGAATTTGTAATGTAATGGTTGTCAATTGTCATAGATATAACATTAATATAAAAATTATTCGTAATGTAAGGGTTTACATGTAAAAATTTGTAGTGTGAGAGTTAACAATTTCCATAACACAAATGTAAACATTATTAGTGATGTATGAGTTGCATGTAAGAATTTGTAATGCAATAGTTGACAATTTTCATAAATATAATATAAATATAAACATTATTAGTAATGTAAGAGTTTGCATGTAAGAATTTGTAATGTAATTGTTGACGATTTTCATAAATATGATATAAATACAAAAATTATTAGTGCTGTAAGAGTTTGCATGTAAGAATTTGTAATGTAATAGTTGTCAATTGTCATAGATATAACATTAATATAAAAATTATTAGTAATGTATGGGTTTGCATGTAAAAATGTGTAATGTGAGAGTTAACAATTTCCATAAATACAACACAAATGTAAAAATTATTAGTGGTGTGTGAGTTTGCATGTAAGAATTTGTAATGTGATTAGTTAACGATTTCCATGAATATAACATAAACATAATAATCATTAGTAATGTAAGAGTTTGCAGCTATGAATGCAATGGTTGACAATTTTCATGTATATAACATTAATATAAAAATTATTAGTAAAGTAAGAGTTTGCATGAAAAAATTTGTATTGTGAGAGTTAACAATTTTCATAAACATAACACAAATATAAAAGTTATTTGGAATGTAAGAGATTGCATTTAAGAATTTGTAATGTAATAGTTGACAATTTTCTTAAATATAATTTAAATATAAACATTATTAGTTTTGTAAAAGTTTGCATGTAAGAATTTGTAATGTAATAGTTGACAATTTTCATAAATATAATATAAATGTAAAAATTGTTAGTAATGTAAGAGTTTGCATGTAAGAATTTGTAATGTAATAGTTGTCAGTTGTCATGGATATAACATTAATATAAAAATTATTAGTAATCAAAGGGTTTGAATGCAAAAATTTGTAATGTGAGGGTTAAAATTTTCCAGAAATATAACACAAATCTAAAAATTATTAGTGATGTATGAGTTTGCATGTAAGAGTTTGTAATGTAGTGGTTGACAATTTTTATAAATATAACATTAATATAAAAATTATTAGTAATGTAAAAGTTTGCATGTATGAATTTGTAATGCAATGGTTGACAATTTTCATGAATATAACATTAATATAAAAATTATTAGTAAAGTAAGGGTTTGCATGAAAAAATTTGTAATGTGAGTGTTAACAGTTTTCATAAATATAACACAAATATAAAAGTTATTTGTAATGTAAGAGTTTGCATTTAAGAATTTTTAATGGAATAGTTGACCATTTTCATAAATACGACATGAACATGAAAATTATTAGTAATGTAAGGGTTTGCATGGAAGAATTTGTAATGTTCATTGAAATGTTACTTTTATATATAATAAGACAACATCATGTCTAAATTGCTTATCTGACATATTTAAAATTTATCTAGACTATGAGCCTACGATCCGATAGAGTTTGCAAATTTGCTACATCTTTTAGAGAATGTATCAAAAGTCGCAAATAGATAGCCATTAATATCGATGAAGGCTAATTGTTTGGTGTAAAAGATGGTGGATGTGATGATGAAGGCACTGCTGTAGGCGACATTCGCCTATCAATCACCGATAATCCAAGCATTCGTTTAGAAAAAGCATCATATCATAATGGTGATGTGTTTTGGAATAATGTCATCGACGACGATGAGGCAATTGAAAACGAAAATGGAATTATATCTGTGCGATCGACATGTTCGATGCGACGACAAGACGATTTATCGATATCTAAATTAACGAATGATATACGAACCGAAAGAGGGTGCAGTTAAAGTGCGATGGAAAAAATACTACGTCATAATTTGGGCACACAAGCGTATGGCAGCCTCATAAACAATATTCAGTGTCTAATGTTTAATGATAATTTTCAGTTTGATCGAAATGAGGTGAGTGTAGAGACACTATCTGTAGTTACGGCATTTCTGCAATTTTATACAACGCTGCAGTGCAGGCAAATTTTGGACTGTGATCCGAGAGGATTTAGATTCCTAGTTACGCCAACACCGAAAAGAATTTTTACTCGAGATTTATCGACGATATCGACTACGACAACATCGACTAAGACGACGTCTTCACAACAGATTATCGTTCGGCCGCTCTATCAAGGTTTTCATGTAATTTTATATTCTAGTCCAAATGAAACTAAATGTTATAACAGATTCGGTGAATTTTACCCAAATTTAGCGTATGTAATTAGAGCTGTGCACATCGGAAGGTGTCATTTTACCCATGGATGCATACAATAATGCTCGTTTATGGAGATATTGGCAATTTAAACGTGGTTGGATAATGTGTATTGTAGACAAGCAAATCGTACTGACTCAAACGTCCTTTAGCGAACGTATAACATATGCCGACTTGATAGCAAGCGAGCAAATTCTAAAAATTCCTGACAATCAAAAAAATTCGTAAAATATCGAACACCAGTTATCTTTAATCGAGACGTTTATGATCCGATAGTGGGTGATATACGTATAACACTCGCAGATTACATCTCAATTTCGAAATGGCAGACTACAAATCAACTTGCATAGAATACGGACATTGTGATGAATATATCTGTTTGTGTCAATATGATCAATCAATTCATTAATTTGTGCATGTGGCAACGTTAACTCGATTACCACATGAAACAGGTGAATTAAAATATAAGCCAGAACGTTTATACATATGTTTTAAATTGCAAAGTTATGCCTAGAGGAGTTTTATATCTTCAGGTGTATACGATTTTACAAAAAATATTATAGGGTACGATACTAAAACTACTGATGGACGATACAAAGTGCCATATAGAAACCCACTATTATCAAAACGTCAATAATTGTAATCGTTACACTCTTGATTATTTTTTTAACACCGCATTATTATTAGCTTTATGGATGGTAACATGTTATTGTCGCTGGCGTCGTCACTATATACATCATCCTCGTCAATTTCAGAATTATAGTTTAGATCATATGTAATATAGCAGGATATGTATTCATTTCCTCGGCCTCGTTAATGGGCTCATTCGTTGTAGCATTTCTAATTTCGATGTTGAAGGTTCGTTAGGATCAAAAGCTTCAACATCATTTTGTTGTAACGATATAGGTTTTGTAATAGTTTTAATATAGAATATGCTGGTAAGAGTTCTACAATCAAAATATAACACAGATAGAACAAGTAGTAGTAAATGCTGGAAATATCTCATATCCACATAATGAACCCATATCAGACTGTTAGATCTATTCCTATATGTTATAAAATGTAATATGTTATATTAATTGATATCGATGGATGTCGATCACTTGCGAATGATTTCTGAACACTATATAAGAAAATTAATGGCGGACAATTAATTCAGTCAGCCGTAGGATGGCTAATAGAAAGCATGGGGTTATTTTTTTATTATACATATATATATATATATATATATATATATATATATATATATATATATATATATACTAAGCGAAGTGAAAGAAAGACACCCAGTAATAATGAATATTTTGTAAAAAAAATTTTTAGCCATATTACTCTAGCGGTTTTGCGTTAACCTCTTTCAAAAACATTTACGATCCCGTAGCCTTAAAATCATTTGTAACTACAGTTTTTATTTAGGACGTGTAAAACACATTATAAAAAGCTTCTTTAATTGAATCACGATGCCTCGAGTTCGAAGACGCCAAAATCTTCGGCAGTTAAGCGAGTTTGATAGGGGTAGAATTGTGGGCTTACGAGAGGCCGATAGAACGCAACGGAGTTTAAACACTGTGGCAGTATGTGCTGGGCATGGAACCAGGAGGGGGGCGTACACGAAGAGCGAGAGGGACAGGACGTCCTCGAAGAACCACAGAAGCCGAAGATCGCCGTCTTAGAGTATTGGCTATACGCGACCGCTTCTCGCCTACAAGGGCGATTGCGGACCAGATTTGCACAACATGGAAGGGCTATTGGGATGCGAACTGTTTATCGCCGGATAGAAAAGGACTCTTTTCATACCGTCCCCATTTTGTGCTACCACTGACTCCTGCACCGACGTGATCGTCTAGCGTGGTGTATAGAACGAGCAAATTGGGGCCAAGAATGGAATTCAATTGTCTTCAGTGATGAGTCCAAATTTTGTTTGGGCATGCATGTCGGCCGTGTAAGGGTGAGAAGACGGCGTGGTGAAAGACAAGATCCCCAATTTTCTGTGGAAAAGCATGTGCACCACACAGTTGGAGTTATGGTATGCGGGGCTATTGCTATTGGAAGTAGGTCACCTTTGGTCTTCAGTAAAGGTAACATGGCTGCGCGCTGCATCCAGGATATCGTAGAACCCCATATTGTACCTTATGTTCAGACCATCCCCAACAGCACATTCCAACTAGACAAGCACGACCTCATGTTGCTAGGGCTTCTTTGGCTAATTTTGAGGCCAATCAAGTTGCTTTGTTGCTTTGGCCATCGAGATCTCCCGATCTTTCACCCATCGAGCACGTCTGGAATATTATGGGAAGAAGATTACTCAATTTACCCCCCCCCACAAACCTAGTGACTCTGCAGCATGAGTTACAGATAGCATGAGATGAAATACCTCACGAGGAAATCGATTATTAGGTTTTTTTGAAAAAGTTAAGTTTCATTTTTATCAAATTTTGATCGTTTACTAGTCTAACTCGATCATTAATTGATTATTACTGGGTGTTCTTCTTTCTATGTCAGTTAGAGTATATATATATATATATATATATATATATATATATATATATATATATATATATATACCCTTATCTAGTCTATGCAGATTTTTATTTATGCAATCCGTGGAAAGGGTACTTGAGAACTTGCTGTTTTTGGAAAAATTTAGATTTATGTAATTTTAGTGTACTATATAACGCAATAATTGAAAATCAGTGGTATTCAAATTTGCCATAATGTTTAGAAACTTACCGTCCGGACTACAATGACTTTTGGTAGTGGAAGAACTGTAGGATAAAAAGTTTATTCGTTAGTTATTGCAATGCTGTGAGTAAACATTTGTAATTGATAAAAATATACTTTAAATTCTCGTGAGTTACATAAGATCCTACAAAAAACTTTCTGTTGAAAATTGATGAACTTATTCGAACGTCTTTTATTCATGAAGATACAAAAACCTTGCAAAACACTTTTGATACAGCCACATATAGCAAAATTAAGTCATTGTATCAGGAATATTGCACATTTCATTAAAGAAATATGGAAGTTGAATGTTAATTTTTCGAAAGATATAGCATTATTTTTTCTCTACTTTCTTATTACTGCTTGTTTTATGTGGATCAATATATTTTATATATTTATGTGGTGTAGCAGTGGGAAGCCCTTCTAGTACATCGGTAGCAAATTATAATGGAAAAACTTTAAGCTCACTTAAAAAAAAGTTTGGCATAAGTACGTTATTTGTAAACGTCGAGAAAATAACAAAATGTATCTTTAGATTCTATAAATGATATTAACCCAAGCATTCATTCTACTAACGAAAGGAAAACATTGGAGCTTACATTTTTAGACATATTAATAACGAGTGGCACAGAATCTTCGTCATGCACTCGTTTAACCTTAAGTCCATACTTTCACAGACGGTTTTAACCTTTCATTGCATGCTTGCATTTTGCATGTTTTGCATTTCTTACTCACTTCCAGAAAAGCTTCTTATTGACCCCAAAATTGTTCTGCAATTTCTTACCTTCAGTCGCTTTCAATTTCTTTTTACTCATCCTTACTGCAGTGTTATTTTCTTCCTTTCTCATTATGTACACTTCATGTAATCGTTGTTTTTTATTCTCATTTTTGCAGAAATCATTCCGATGTACACTTTTCTTTCTTCGATGCTGCTTTTTTATAGATTTGCCTCATCAACCGCTCCTTTTCTGTTTACCCACAATCGCTTTTCCACATTTCTCTACATCACAACTTTCAAGTGTCGTATTGTCAAACTCTACGCACTCTGATTTGCGTATTATTTTTGTATCCCTAACCAAGTCCTTGATCATAAACGATCATGTGATGCTTTTAGATTCACCTCTCTGCTGTGTATACATATGAACACTTTTATGTTGAAAACTATGCATTAGATGCAGATTTTACTTTACCCAACTATTCACCATTCTCATTTACTCTTGAATCCCCCAGCGTTCCTAAAACGCGTCCCGTAAGTGCTTTTGGTACACCTGCCCATCCATTCAAACCTCCCAATAAAATCACACTTACATACATTAAGACCGCTCTCCACATTGTTCCAGAAGTTTTTAAGTTCCTGGTCGTTCTCTCTATCACCAGTCCGTAACATGAAATGGAAATTATCTTTGGAAATACCAGATTACATAATATCATGTGCGCTTTGACTCTACCTGTCATACCTTATATTAATAGTTTTATACACTTTTCCATAAATATCTTTAACATTCCACGTAACATCTATTCCGTGTTCATGCGGTCAACTACGAGACCTGCTTGTGTTAACGCTCCCCTACCTTCATAGCCAGCAAGTGATTACACTACTTTCATTAGTAGCTGAGTTTCAGTTATTACTCAGGTCACATCCAGTGGCTCTCTACTAACGGCGACGTTCCAATATCGGTCAATATTGGCATTGGTAAGCCTGTTTGTTACGTGTTTAATAGAAAAACGTTTCTTTTTGATAACGTTCGTCATTTGGTCAAATTTACTTACTAAAAACAGCAATTTATTATTTATAAAATTGATTTTTAAGGTGTTGGCCAATTTTTCTTTCTTGCTTTTTAAGAACGCCCTTGATGGTGGATGTTGAGTTTCTAGAGAATTCTTCGTTTCTGGTTCTGGATGCTGAAGCATCATTTTTTTTGGGAAATTCTCACTTAAAGTAATACTTCGTTAAGTAAAAGTATTACTCACTCACTGCTTGCCATCGTGGGCTTTGGTGGAATGTTAATTTAATATTTTTTTTATTTTTTTGTCAGGATATCGACAGTACTTTATCGGGGGAATTGTTAACTCATTTGTACTTCTTCCTTCATTTTTATTTCTTTCCTTTTTTTTTGGTAAATCCTGTTTCAGGCTTTACGGGGTTTACTCTCTTCTCAACACTTGTTGAGTATTTCCTTATTAAAGCTTGTGGCGCCTACTCATATCCGGTTCCTATCCAACCACATTACTATCACTTTAAGTTATACCTCTAAAACAACCACGCATCCGAGTGTTCTGCAGTCTTCCAACCGCACACCTGAGCTTAGTCGAGCCCATTCCTTTTTTATGCCATATGACGGTTAGACACGTGGCATGTTTACAAAAAAAGACATACCCAACGTAATTTTTTACACTCTCGGATCCCTATTCGCAAGGGACTGCCTTGCAATCAGGCAAATATTTCTACTTCTTACGGTTAATAGTAAACCTACCCGGTACGCTAACATTTCTCAAACGTTTTGACAAATTTTGTTGACATTAATATTTCACATATTTGTTAACACTTTTTCTTTTTGCTTAAGATGATAGTTTCTATTGCCAATGAAACGTTTTCAACTTAAAAGTACTCCCAATGGGGGATATAAGCGGTGAAAGTTTTCATTTTGTTAGAAATTATAAGGGGTCTCACGTTGCTCATTTAAAAGTCGTCCGGTTAGAACATACCTAGCTTACATCCAAATGTTGTGGTTTTCAGGAAAGATATTTTAAAGTAATCATTGTTGATATCGTTATTTAAGAAACTAAGACCAAATTCTTTAAATTTCTAGTTATATCGTATTTTCATAGTTTTAATTGGACTTGGGGTAGTTTTGCAGTTAATCAGTTGGTGAAGAACTATTCCAACTAAACTAAATAATAGAATACGCTAGTTTTGCTCGAACTAAATTATCATTATTCATTTTTATAAGGTTTGATTTTGAAAGAAATTGTTATTAAGGCGTCAATAAATAACAAAAATTAACCTAAAATCAACTTGTAATGAGCCAGAAAAGCAGTAAGTGAAATAAATTTCTATTACTTAAAAATTATGAAGATAATAATTTATTTAAGAATTTATTTAGTTACAATATCCAGATGTGGTAACAAACGGCACTTTCGCACACGCACCAGTTCCCCACTTGTGTGTGCAAAGCCATCGCGTCTAATTTTGCCAAAAACCCACTGCATCGCGAACTATAAAAGCGAAAGTTTCCATATAATTCAGCTCTCCTGCTCTGCAGAACACTTCTCTGTAGAATATTCCAGAACAATATTTGTCTGCAACTCTGCTTTTCTGTAGTAATCTATTACTATACCAGCATTCCTGCATTTCGACCAAAATTTCTATATTCGAGAAACATAACCCCGACCCGCGCTCCTAAAGCAGTTTTCATTGCAATTTGTACTAATTGTAATAAGTATTTTAATACACTTTTAGTTATAAAATACAAATAGTTGAAATACCTGTGAATTCCTGTTACCAATAAATCATTTTAAAATTAAGCTGGCGAAAAAGAGGGACTAGTAACAGATACCGAGTTTGGGCTATTAGCTGAATCACTTCGGAGGTTGCGTGGATTCGTTGTCGATTTCCTTACAGGAAACGGGCTAAAAGCCATCGCCTGGAAAGATCGAACGTAGCTAATACCTCTGCAACGCCAAATTAAGGACCCGTAGCACTAAAAGCTACGTATTTATAGTTGGCCGAATTTGCTCTAAATATCTAAAACGCAATAATAACGACTTTATTCAATGTTTTGAGGTTTTACTTGACTGTAAGGGAGTTAAAAATCTAAACCTTCTGTATATCTTGCCCTCCTAAAGAACCATCTGTCTATTTAAACAAAAATTTCGAAATCTCCGCTTGTTACAAAAAAAAATTGAATTTAAAAAGGTTAGCTTCACAATAAGCGAATGCAATTACAGTAAGAAATTATTTAAATATGAATTATTTATTTCTACGCTTTAACTTAATTGAAATGCAAGAGTAAAACCTAGTTTACAACAAAACTTTCTGTTCCTTTCAGTAATCCATGGAATTTACGGTTGTTGACCTATATGAACAGAAGCAACATCTGCGTTGGAATATTTTACGTGTTTTGTAAAAATAAAAATAAATCTAGTACCAATTAGTTCGACTTCAGCTAATTGGTTTCAACCCTGAACATATATTATTAATTATAGGCAATTAATTTAATTCTAGGTAACCCTTGCCCGTGTGTATATAATTATCTCAGTCATTTCAACAATTTAAGCCGCAATCTAGTAAAAGACCCGCTTATATACACACACCCCTTGCGGAAACACCACTGTTAAAAAAATTTGCATAACAAAAACTTACCGCCATTTTCTTGTTTACTATATTTCAAATTACTAAATACAAATTGTGTTTGCAGTAAAAAGAAAGTTACTAGCCTATTCGAGCGATTCTCCAGCAACCTGACCAGGCTAGCTGCGCAAAGGGTGCCGAACCCACAGGCGGTATGGCTAATTTCTCACATAAATATTTCAAGCGTTTATATATTTTTGTTGTAATTGGTAAGGTTTCCTTGTATAACTTTTCTAAACCATATTCATTTCCTTCAAATAATTTGGTGGCTTTATTTATTTTCTTTTGCATATAGATATATTTTGAAAATCTTCGCAATGCTCATGTTTTACTTTAACAACCTCAGGTGAATACGGTTTTATCATAACTTCCTTAAGTGGGCTCCATTTAATACTGTCCAAATTGTTGCTCATCTTTGTGGTTAATTTTTTTATATCATAAATAGTGTTTAACTCCATGACTCTACCCGGATTTTTTTACAAGCTGACCTAGCAGTTACATACCATTGAGCTATGGTATACATGGGAATGTTGGATGCTGTATTTTCTATAGCACTATTGTAATGATCCTGCAGATCCTTCCTGAAAATTTAAATCCTTGTAAATAAATCCATCAAAACTTATTTCTTATTTTCTTCCACAACTGCATTTATATGATTTAAAACATATTATCAGTTGTTCCCACTCTCCCCACTCTACCCGCTATCTTCCCAAAATCCCTATATAAACACTGCCTTCACATTCAACAAAACACACTTAAAACACTTGACACTTTGCGTTCATAATTTACTTTCCTGTTATAAATTAGTATTCCAGTATTATTGCTCAGATCCTGAATTCTCCTTATTACCTCATTTCCTTAATTAGTTATACGTTATTAGTATACTAATCCTATATTCATCCTACCTGAACCTGCCTGATACATTAATCCTGCATTACATTCTTTCCTACCATCCACCTATTACATTCATCTACCCTGACACCGATTACTGTGCCTATCCCATCCCTTATACGTATACCAACTTATTGTGGGTGCTGGCCCCGATTTGGGTATACGTAAAGAAGTTGTTTGTGTGAAATCAGACGGAGGGCCTGTACACCCCGAATGGTTATGCACAACTAACTACCCCTGTTGCATCATTATCCTTATCAACCAAACAAGATATTTATCACTATCAACTTGTTGAAGGTGGAAGCCGCGACAAGGATAGGGTAGAACATCCTAGAGATTATAGAGGAGTGACGGTGGTATTGCCCCGAAACATCCTCTACAATCACGAGCAAGGTTATTCCCTTAAATTGCCCTTTGACGGTTTAGGCTTGTGCCCCGAAAAAGGATTTCCTAACCACCACTATTCAGCCTCTTTCCCCTGTATCTTCTCACATAAATCACGTCGCCATCCCCTACAATAAATTCTCCTTGCTACCCCTCACATTCACACCAGTTTACCTTTGATCTTTTAACCACCTGTACATAGAATCACCACCTACAAAATCACTCACCCACCACCTTTTATTTATCCCTACATAATAACCATTTGCCGACCTAAACAACCCTTGTTTACTTTTAAATAATAGTGTGACCTTACATTGTATTTAAATCAGATTTCCTACTTACCCCTTGCATAATCACCTCCTGATTGCCGTACTCCACCAGCAGGTCACATTAATTATACAGTAGCACTTATAATTAACGAAACACACATTTACCGGTACCACACGTTTTAAACATCTGTTGTAGAATTGAAAATACCACCATTACAGGAAGGTTGGGAACCGAACTAGACCATAGGCGTAGACGATTTTTAGAAGAAAACCGCAAGAATATTTGCACATATTTTAATAGTTTTGTACTGCATTATATAGCCAGTTAATTTCAGTTTATATATTTATTTGTTTTATATTAGAATTTATATTATAATTTCCGTTTTGATATGTAAATAAACCTTTCATGTATGAAATGTTGTAAAACATTGGATAGGCAACCCAACTTGCATCTAGGTATACATCTTAGTAGGACCCCTTTTATGAGAAAGTTCTCATGTTCAAAATTAGAGTTTTTTACAAGTTGTGAAAAAGGACAAACACAACCAATAAAGACCGGTAGCTGCTACCAGAACCGGGAGGCAGTACAAGTGGCGCCCAACGTGGGGCATTTTGCAATTTTCCTTTAGCATTTTTGCATGTGCATTTCCCATTTTCCCCGCTAACATTTACTTTCAGCAAGTTGTACCAGAACGATTATTTCCTGACAAATAACAATAATTATTTTCTTACAGCAAGCAGACAGACTGTCCGAGTACTTTCCCAGGCACGAGAATACAAATAATTCATTCGAAGAATAAATTAAAAATTGTTATTTTCCAGAAATCACAATAACTAAATTAATCATTCTTTTACAGAACTAATTAATAGAAAGTGTTTAACATTGTTTCACAGTATATATAAATTAAAAATTGTTATTTTCCAGAAATCAAAATAATCAAATTAATCATTTCTTTACAGAACTAATTAATAATAAATGTGTAACGTTGTTTCACAGGATATATAACTTAGAATTGTTATTTTCCAGAAATCAAAATAATCAAATTAATCATTTCTTTACAGAACTAATTAATAGAAAGTGTTTAACATTGTTTTACAGGACATATAAATTAACAGTGTTATTTTCCAGAGAAATCAAATTAACTAAATACAATAATATTATTAATCATTCCTTTACAGGGCAAATTAATAATAAATAGTTAACCATTGTTTTACAGGATATATAAATTAAAATTGTTATTTTCCAGAAATCAAATTAACTACATACAATTATTAATCATACCTTTACAGGGCAAATTAATAAATAAATAACATTGTGTTACAGGACATATAAATTAAAAGTGTTCACAATTAGTTCACAGAAGAAACATTTAAAACTTAATTCTAATTACTTTCTAGGACAAGAATTAACCATTTAAAATTGTCAGTGAACTCCAACTTCAAAAATTCTTCATTAGTGAAAGTATAACCAGTGTAATTATAGTTTTCCAATTCTTCAACCCGGACCAAACCTAAAACATAGCAATAATGAGTACCCAAACTCCCGAAGAGAAAGATATTCGTGTAGGTTGGGTGTACACACTTTAAGAAGGATAATTTGATTGAAGAGGCAGGAAAATACAGACTGGATACAACAGGAACAAGTGAAATTCTTCGAGCAAGGATTATAAAGTATTTAAGGACTGGAGAAGGTCAAGTTAACTTACCCATCCCGATAGAACCTATCTTACAGTTTGAGACCAGCGAACTGAGTGATATTACACCAGGTCCATCCACTTTTTCAACCCAGAACTTTCCACATCGAACAGCGGATACCTGTGACAGAGTTCGAAAATGGGGACTCAAATATGATGGAGTTAGTGATCCCATGTCCTTCCTAGAGAGATTACAGGAGCTCCAGCACTGTTACCAACTCCTGATAATGAAATGTTGTCAGCACTACCTGAACTGTTTAAGGAGAACGTTCTACTATGGTATAGGAACAACCGATGTAATTGGCATACCTGGTACGACTTCCTTACAGATTTTCGATTACAGTTCTTACCACCCCGATATCAGCAGAAATTAGAGGAAGAAATAAGAAATCGAGTCCAGAGACCGAAAGAAAAGGCAGGAGAATATGTCACTTCTCTCCTGACACTGATGAGACGCCATGGAGGGTTGAATGTTGCCAGTCAGCTCGAACGACTATACGATAACCTGAAAACAGAATACAAATATTATATTCGACCACAAGACTTCTCTACATTACCCGAGTTGCTGGAAATGGCCAGACAGTATGAAGGGTTGCCGTCACTAAGCTATAATCCAGCACATAATCCTCGTACCCCCCGAGTACAGTTTAGAGACAGCACCATCCCTTCTTCATCGCGTCTTGCCCCGATGCAAACGGAAACGGGACGGAGGCCTCCGCCAGAGACTATCCCTAGCCTGATTTATAGAAAGGAAGTAAGAGAATCTTTACTACCTCAGACTACCTCCCCCATTCCAGAAAAGCATGCCACCACTTCCAGAGAAGAATGGCAAGCATGGCTACAACAAATCAAAGAATTTACTCAGTCCTCTTCCCCGCCACGAACACTCTTACCTATTACCAAAGATGACCGACTCTTTCTCACCCTCCAAGTTTTTAACCAACCAATACAAGCTCTAGTGGATACTGGCGCTTCTAGAACTTATTTTGGCAGTAAGTTAAAAGAGCTAATAGTGAGAAACTCCATCTTTCCAGAAACTCTTCAGCAAGAAACCATCCGTTTAGCCGATGATACCATCACCCATTCTCTGGGCAGCTACCGATTTCCAGTCATACTTGGCAAACATCAGTATTCGTTGCTAGGACAACATTTACCTACATTATCTACCGATGTAGTCTTAGGATTGGATTTCCTGAGACAATCGCAAGTCACCATAAGATTCACCCCACTCCACGTCGAAATAAACGACGAAACTCTCCCGCTAAAGAATAAGTCAGCATCAGGACTAGGAGACCTAGAATTAACACAGTTTCAACCATTACCAGGAAGAACCCACCGTATTACTCTACTCCCAGGAGTGGACCCAGTAAAACCGCGATATCATCCTAGAAATCCTGCCAGGCAACCAAATGCTTGTCGCACACCAGGTACCCAGAATCTACCTCCTATATCCAAATCCTATAACCCTATTGTATTAAGTCCCTATAAACCCACTATCTCACACTCACCTGTACAAACTCACGTTCTTGACATCCCGGTTTCAGAAATCCCTCTGCCCACCAGTCCTCCGAACATATCTCTTTTTTCCCTATCACCATTACCAGATTGGGAATTTTCTCCTATCCCCCTTAATCCTGTAGGTCTTCCAGTCACCCCTAGCACTCCTTCTCCGTCAAGAAAAATGGTACGTGAGCTAGATGCCTTAGACCTACAAACTCCCGTCGTCACCACCGCCAATTCCTCCGATAACTTGGGTATCACACTTTTAAGCATCCCTGACGTCCCTCTTCCTAGACCTCCTTCAATTATTATTCGACCCGGACGAGGAAAGGCCAGGAATAGGCGACGTGTGAAGATTCGTTTGGCAAATGGAGAATTCATGAGGGTTAAACGAACACTGGCAACCGAATTCGGATTAATCCAGAAACCAGGTGACGGATTTTCTTCTCCCCAGGTAAGGGTGGTGTGTAATGATCCTGCAGATCCTTCCTGAAAATTTAAATCCTTGTAAATAAATCCATCAAAACTTATTTCTTATTTTCTTCCACAACTGCATTTATATGATTTAAAACATATTATCAGTTGTTCCCACTCTCCCCACTCTACCCGCTATCTTCCCAAAATCCCTATATAAACACTGCCTTCACATTCAACAAAACACACTTAAAACACTTGACACTTTGCGTTCATAATTTACTTTCCTGTTATAAATTAGTATTCCAGTATTATTGCTCAGATCCTGAATTCTCCTTATTACCTCATTTCCTTAATTAGTTATACGTTATTAGTATACTAATCCTATATTCATCCTACCTGAACCTGCCTGATACATTAATCCTGCATTACATTCTTTCCTACCATCCACCTATTACATTCATCTACCCTGACACCGATTACTGTGCCTATCCCATCCCTTATACGTATACCAACTTATTGTGGGTGCTGGCCCCGATTTGGGTATACGTAAAGAAGTTGTTTGTGAAATCAGACGGAGGGCCTGTACACCCCGAATGGTTATGCACAACTAACTACCCTGTTGCATCATTATCCTTATCAACCAAACAAGATATTTATCACTATCAACTTGTTGAAGGTGGAAGCCGCGACAAGGATAGGGGTAGACATCCTAGAGATTATAGAGGAGTGACGTTGGTATTGCCCGAAACATCCTCTACAATCACGAGCAAGGTTATTCCTTAAATTGCCCTTTGACGGTTTAGGCTTGTGCCCCGAAAAGGATTTCCTAACCACCACTATTCAGCCTCTTTCCCCTGTATCTTCTCACATAAATCACGTCGCCATCCCCTACAATAAATTCTCCTTGCTACCCCTCACATTCACACCAGTTTACCTTTGATCTTTTAACCACCTGTACATAGAATCACCACCTACAAAATCACTCACCCACCACCTTTTATTTATCCCTACATAATAACCATTTGCCGACCTAAACAACCCTTGTTTACTTTTAAATAATAGTGTGACCTTACATTGTATTTAAATCAGATTTCCTACTTACCCCTTGCATAATCACCTCCTGATTGCCGTACTCCACCAGCAGGTCACATTAATTATACAGTAGCACTTATAATTAACGAAACACACATTTACCGGTACCACACGTTTTAAACATCTGTTGTAGAATTGAAAATACCACCATTACAGGAAGGTTGGGAACCGAACTAGACCATAGGCGTAGGCGATTTTTAGAAGAAAACCGCAAGAATATTTGCACATATTTTAATAGTTTTGTACTGCATTATATAGCCAGTTAATTTCAGTTTATATATTTATTTGTTTTATATTAGAATTTATATTATAATTTCCGTTTTGATATGTAAATAAACCTTTCATGTATGAAATGTTGTAAAACATTGGATAGGCAACCCAACTTGCATCTAGGTATACATCTTAGTAGGACCCCCTTTTATGAGAAAGTTCTCATGTTCAAAATTAGAGTTTTTTACAAGTTGTGAAAAAGGACAAACACAACCAATAAAGACCGGTAGCTGCTACCAGAACCGGGAGGCAGTACACTATTAATAGAATCTCCCTCATTTTGTGTGTGTCCTGCTTCTAAATAAGTGTCGGATGTAACAACATTCCATTTTGTGGTGCAATAGAGATACATAACGATAAATGTATTTCGGTCTTGTCCAAAGAAATTTCTTTGATTCCTTTACTGATTGTCTTAATAATACCGTGGTATACACACTTGCCCACTTCACATGATCCATGCTGAGCTATCGTCTAATTCCACATAAATCAGTTAAGTTATATGCAGCTAGCTTTCTTTTGTAGTACGCAAAAGCATTCGTCTTGTTTCTCTCTTTCTTTTGTTACTTCTTTTTTATGACGTGTTTCAATCTTGTTTTTTCATGAAGTTCAATGTCTTACTCCATACCCTTTGTAAATATTCATTCGCATACTTAAATTTTTCGCATAGCTGACACAAATATTTTTGATTTAAAGAAAGAAAGGTTAAATCTTGTACAGAATAAATGCCGATATATTAATTCTTTCGCCGGAACTAAATTCTTCTCAGTGCAAACTTTCAAATAAAGTTTATACATAATTTTAACATTCAACTTGCTAGGAAGATATTTTTTTTTGAATAGCGACTTTCACTCTCTAAGCTTGTTATGTGGTCAGTGATAGACTTCTCGACTGATCTCGGCAATTTTTTATTTGCAGAACATTTTTTCCTCGTTTATCTGCTAATATATATCTAATTAGTAGACCACGCTTCGATATAACAGTCTTCACAACTTCATTAGGAATAGAGCGGGTACCTAGCTAGGAAAAAATTTTGACACACTTTCTCTAGTTTATTTTCGAAGGGTACAAAATAATAAACTGTCCGTTTTCTTACTAAGTTTTCTCTACTACGACATCGTTTAGGATATTTAATTATAATGTGGCGCAAAATAAAATCCATTTGGGCGATTAATACACGTTTCCAATAAGTTTTGATAATAAGAAACCGCTGATCCCTATTAAATCTATTTTGGCACTTCAGTCGGCAATATTGGCATCTATTTTTCATGATCCTCTCAGGTATAATTTTATTTTTCCAATTTATATCAGATTCTCCTTTGTTTATTTTACTTTTAAGTTCGTTTCTCTTTCAAGTATCTTCTTTACGTTGGCGCTTTCTTATTTTGCTTGGAGCTGATTTTCTTCTAATACTCCTTCATACTTGTTATTTCTTTCCAAATTTGTTCTACTACAGAATTGAAGCTTTCATCATCATTGTTGTGTTATTCAGGTCGTTTGATATTGCCATTTTCTAAATTATCATCGAGCTCCTCAAGTAGCTCAGGGAGAATTATTTACAATATGTGCATCATTTTTTGGAACAATCGATTCTTCTACTACGACTGGTATAAGGTACCCATCAAAACGAATCTGCTGTTGATCATCGTTATTCTCAATTTTATCTATTTAAGAAATATTGCAGCATTAAGGAAAATTAAAATTTTTAAGGTTAGGTAATACCCATTTTAAAACAAAAATATTAATGCTTACCTTCGTTTGTAGCTACTTCTCCAGCTATGGTTAGTTTAATATGACACAAAAGCTAATACAACTAAGCTTAACAATCACTACACAATATAAACATAAAAATTTTAAAAACTAGGAGCAAAATGAACATAACTATAAAAATCGGGTAATTTGGCAACCACTGCACCAAGTTTATTTGTAAAGAAACGACTTATGCTAGTTCTGATCTCACTTTATATGTGCCTCTATTAAAACCAAAGTGAAATCTGTCATACATAACACATATAAGATAATTGTACACCAAAGAGAGTAATGCTTTTACAGTTAGGCTACCATTCATTTTATGAATTTTGTTACAGGCCAAATACTTATTAGAGCATCAGCCCGTAAAGGCAATGTGCGCGCACGGCATTACTAAGTAATGTGAGCGGGGTTCTTACTTAATGCTGCAAAAAGGCACTCCTCACACTCCAAAAATCGTCAAAATCGGGAGAAATGTCGAAAAGGCGCCACATGTAAGATACATTTATAGCGGGAAAACGTCACTAGATCTTAATAATTGTCTAACAGAAAACCATAGTGTTCACTCAAAATAAAATGCTTTCCTCCCTGAAAATTTTACTCCAAAAATATTTACGCAAATTTCACCCAATCTTCAATAAAATCTTAAGCTTCGTATAAAAGCCGTAAAATTGTGATAATAAACTAAACTCACTAAACATTTCGAACTTCAACGGAGAATTATTTGCTGAAATAACCAAAATAACTGATCAGTGTAGAAATGTTGGTAAAGGTAATAAAGGAACCAAATTTGCTTAGATGTAACCAATACTACAGTCCACTACCACATAGTATTACTTTTGATTGCCATATGCAGGGTACCCTTGGGAGGCACCCAATTTTTCCAATTTTGAAGCGGTCATAACTTATTTCAAATGGAAAGCCCTATATTTTTTCACATCATATTCAATTTTTAATTCCCTATGATTTTTGTTAAATATGTTCTATAACTAAACCTTATAGTTTTTGAGATATTTCGATTTCCTTAGAAACAAATCTTAAATTAGGCAATTTGTGCAACTTAACATCAAATAGCAGGCTTTGAAATAGTGAGATTACTTCAAAACAAATTAGAAATGTGAAATAAACAATCTTAAACGTCATATTATTATAGTGTAATTATTGTCAACGCCAGTAAAATGAATTTCTCTCAAGAAGAACTGATTGAAATGGTGTATTGGACGAGAGTTGCAAGAATGCCCTTCTGGCCTTGAGGCTATACGCCCAACATTTTCCAGAACGAATAACTCCTCGGGCTATAGCATTTGAAAAACTGGAACAACGATTCAATGAAACTGGTTCAATGAAATATACGAAGACAGAAAGAGAAAAAATGCAACAAATGAAGAAAATGAGTTTATTGTCCTGGCTAAGGTAGTAGAATATCGTTATGTAAGCCAAAGAGAAGTAAGTCGAGCATTAGAAATAAACCAAACGGCTGTATCAAGGATCCTAAAGAAAAATAAATGTCACCCTTACCACATACAGTTGTGCCAGGAACTAAACGAAAATGATGTCCTGGCAAGGTTGGAATTCTCGCACTAGGCGCTGAACAAAATTATAGAGTAAAATAATTTTTTTTAATTTTGTGCTTTTCCCTGATGAGGCTACATTTCATAAAAATGGATATGTGAATAGGCGTAATTTTCACTATTATGGGAATAAGAATCCTCTTATGCTTCGGACAGTTGATCACCAACACTAGCATGGGCCGGTATAATAAGTCATTATTTGATCGGTCCGTATTTTTTTTATGAAAATGTCGATGGTCGAACACTTCCTACGAAATGAACTTCCAATTCTCTTGGAAGATGTACCTTTAAATACAAGAGCAGCTAGAGTCGGTCTGTGAGGGAGTATTTGAACCGGGAATTTCATAATAAATGGATTGGTAGAGGAGGTCCAGAGATATGGCCTGCTCTGTCTCCAGACCTAACAAAATTGGATTTTTTCTTGTAGGGATATATACAGGAGCAAGTCCATAAAGACCCACCTACAACTAAAGACAATATGATAAGGAACAATTTTCAGTCTTTAAGAATTCAAAATATTCTACGCAATGTGAGTGACTTATTTCTAAGAAGAATACGTATGTGCATTCAAGTGAATGTACTTTATTTTTGACTGAAATTTAGCTAAATTTAAAAATTAAAGTAGAATCTAAAGTCTTACAATTTTAGAAGTGATGTATATTAAAGATAACAAAATAATATTGAGCTAAGTAAGTATACTTATTTATCTTATTTCATTTATAATGTCTAACACAAGTTATGAATTTAATCTAATTGGATTAAACATATCTAATTATTGATTGTAGAATAAAAAAAAAATTGAGGAAGACATACTCGCGTCTTTTTTGCCGAAACAATAAAGTACACAATTTCATTTGTCCTGTAGTGTCATATTGATAGAATCATTTCGACATTGACAATAATTCAGCTTAAATTTGACATTTATAACTGTTTATTTGACAGTTCTAATTTGCTTCGAAATAATTTTCATTATTTCAAAGTCTGCTATTTGATGTTAAGTTTCACAAATTGCCTAATTTAAGGTTTATTTCTAAGAGATTTGAAATATCTCAAAAACTACAAGTTTTAGGTATAAAACATATCTAACAAAAATGATAGAAAATTAAAGATTGAATATCCTCATGTGAAAAAATATAGGGTCTTCCGTTTGAAAAAATGAAGTTATGGCCACTTCGAAATTGGAAAAATTGGGTGCCTCGCAAGGACACCTTGTATATGGCAATCCAAAAGTAATACAGAATAGTAGTAGAATCTAGTATTGGTTACATCTCAGCAAAGTTTAGTTCCTTTATTATCTTTACTAACATTTCAACACCATATTATGTGATACCATGTATTTTCAGAATTTTTGAGGAAAAAATTAATAATTTGGGAACGCCGCATCTAAATGCCAAATATGAAACATGTCTGTACAGCACTTAACAAGGTGAAAAATACTATGTAAAAATATAGGTAGGGTACTATTTAAGAAAAAAAGTTAAGTACGGCCCTGGAATAACGGGGCACCCCATCCGGATGAAAAAATGTTCATTCGAATTGCTGTTTAAACGTTCCTAAATTAAAATTAAACCAAAAGGCATATTCACTCGTCTAAATGAGTACAAACAAATATTTTATTAAAATAACCAACACAGAAATTCAGAAAAATGTGTAGTTACCTTCGCACAGCACAAATGATCAATCAAACTTCCTTTTATTTCCCACAACCAATAACTTCTTAATCCCTAAATTTATGGTTACATCAACTTTATAACGGCAAATCTGTAAAAATCAACAACCATACGCTACGATCACTTCTTCATCTAGTTAACGTTAATATGTACACAGATTTATTTACAGCTAGTTTACTTTTATCTTCTTAAAACTTATTAAAGCGGCACTATATACAGCAAATTTGTACTTCATTTGTTCGACCTCCGCTATTGTACTAAAACCAATTAATTCTATGACCCGAAGATTGTCACTATTGACAAACGAAATACAAACGATATAATAAACGAGGGTGTGTGAAACTGGATAATACCCCCAACCAGTGGATACGGAAAAACTTCATACGGTAATGTTCGGTAAACCCTCGCGGTATAGTATAACTCTTTCCCTCTTACCACACCAACCCCTTCGGCGTACATTGCGAAGTCCCAATCAAAAGTGGGCCTTCAACTCACTTAATCAACCAATCCTAACCACTTATTACTTAAATCTTAAACTGCGCCAAAAACGAATTGAAATTCGTGAGACTAACTGAAAAATTGCATCACAAAAAACAAGCTGTCGGTTATCATTGTAATCGAATCCCAAACGTTGATGATGTCTTCTTGATTTTGAACCTTAAAATCTCGTATTTAAAGACGAAACTCTTTGTTTAAAGGCTAAAAATTTTATCTAAAATTCGCGCCAGCCTGTCACCTAAACGTTTTTCTACACTACATTTAAATACCAAATAAAATTTTAATACGACATATAATTTTCCAATGTCGCAATTTTAACGACAATAATTATAATGATTGACAAAATTTACAAAAATACCAACAACTATTATTTACAATGGAACTAATTAACTCTCAACTGACTTAGTAAAAGGAATTTCACTATATATCGATGTCAATGCGTAAACCAAATATCAATTGAAAACTCCAATCTAAACTTGATAAACAAACCAAAAACATTTCTTTCCCAAAATAAGAATTCTAAATGCGATTACCATTTACAATAACTTTAAATATCTTCAAATACGTAATGAAAACCATTACACTCTAAAAGTTTCCAAAATGTATGCGTCATCACGTTAATTTTCTTGAACTATACTACATTTCAGATATCCGGTATTAATGAATAACTTATAGTTTCGAAACTAATGACAAATACTCGCTAAAATCACGACCCCGTGACAGTTTTTGTGGGCATTCTATTAATGTTAGACTTATAATACTTCTGCACCAGGTAAAATACAGCATAAAAAAACTCATTAGATATTTCGATAAACTTAGCGCCAAAATCATCAAGTAGCCAAAAATAACTGATCAAAACGGTAATTAATTATTCAATTTCAAACGAAAAATACATCACAACAAATCTAAATCGACACGATCAAATATCTATAAAATCCTAAAATTTAATAAACGACAAAATCGGGGTTGAAATGCCTAAATACTCCAGTTCACAGCTCGCTTAAATACTCAAATAACTCGCTTACCTGGACGTAATTATAGGTGGTTCTGGGACCAGCAGGTTTTCGATATACCTAAAAGGCTACAAATAATATCGCACGCTTATCTAAAATAATTGCGTGCCGCAAAATCAGTCACTGATCTGATCAAAAAACAACAATTCTGTTACGATACTTTACTTAATACATCTGATTTTCAATGAAATTATACTTTCAAAAAAAGAAATCACTTTACTTCAATTTATAACCAATCAATATGCTATAAAATGTGCTCAAATTCAATGATACCAATCTCATCAAAAACACTTAAAATGCGCCATAATATTGTGTGTACACATTCACAGCTGGATCCATATTAAACACACACACTCACACACATACAATTTGTTCGTTAACTTAATTGTGAAATCACCACCTTCCAAATAACCACATAATCTTTACATTAATTTCTTTCTATTCCAATTAAATCACTTAGTTTACCGTAATAGGCGGTGATACTAGCTAGTTTCAACGTCAGTGCCAAAATAACAAATGGTTATAACAAATAATTTTCGTTCCCATTGTAACGTAATCGTCACATTAAATTTCGGAACAAAATAACTAATATAACAAATTAATAGAATTCATATAAATTTGATAAAAGCACGAATGCACACGCTTGGATTCAAAATTTAAACAATCGACAACTAAGAAATTAATCCAAAAAAAGACAAAACAAAACAGCGTATTCGACCGTTAGAACAGAAAAAAATACACACAATACTTTATTGAAATTTTGTCAACCACAGCAAGAATGTCCACGGAATGATTACCTTAAATTTTGATCATCCTCTTTTGTTGTACAAACTTTGCGTCGGCGTCGGCAATTTGTTCGAAGTTGTAACTGTGCTCCAAACCCCAAGTATGACCCAACTCGTGAATACTTCACCTTCCAGGTTTCGTTTTGATTGATATTACAATCGGTTGTACGATACACTAATATTTACATTATTTACACATCGCTGGACAAACTGCACTTAATGATAAATCAATCTCGTGTTGGTTAAACGCACAATAAAACCCCAACAAGGGTTGTTCGTGGGTACTGCTCCTACTAACGGAAGTTATTTCAACACGGATTTGGGGTAACCCCGTTCCGAAAAAATTCACCGGTTGCGGTAACGTTAACGTATCAACACCTCTGCGTCTACACGAGGAGTCTCTTCGCGAAAAATCTATTAGCCGCAACACTAAACGCTTAACTCCCTACTTCTTAGTTGGCCCGGCTAACGATGGAGTTAGCTAAGGCCACGAAGAGTTGCTGCACGCTGAAAAGACGGGGCGAAATGCCGAATTAGTGTTTAGGGCATTCGATAATATGGACCCTTAGTTTATATATTAGGTAATTAGTTATAGGTTAGTCTTTTTTTTTTTTTAGTAAAGTGTAGATGTTTTAAGTAAATAAATGTTTTAATTCTTTTTACTTTTTTTCCTTAAGGTCATCATCTATCACTATAAAGTGTACAGATTATGAATCAAAAAAAAGTATTGAAATTTTACATGTGGAATTAAACATAAACAGTAAATTGTGTGATACAGTTAAAAGTGATGCTTCATTGAATATATTACTCACATGCAGACAACTTGCGCTACAAACAGTTGCATAAATAAATTTTTTTTACGTTACATGATTATCCATTTATTTCATTAAATATTATTCCCAAATACAGTTTTTAAAAGATTCTTCTTCTTATAGGATATAAATTTCCGTAATGAAACATCTAACTCGGTAACGTAATATTTAGAATATGAACAAAATCCTCAAATTTTACATGATTTAAAAAATATACATAATTTTCTTAAAACAAGTATTAGAAATTTATATGTGAAAATGCGAACTTATGATTTTATAATATAGGACTTATACATCTCAAACCAAGAGCAGGTGGTTGAAATAAGAAATCGGGTGACCCGGCTAACGATGGAGCTAGCTGAGGCCACCGAAGAGATGGTGTGTGCGGAAGGGACGGGGTGAAATGCCGAATTGGTGTTTAGGGCATTGGACAATATGGACCCTTAGGTTATGTTAAGTAATTAGTTATAGGTTAGTCTTTTTTAGTAAAGTGCAGAGGTTTTGAAAAAATAAATGTTTTAATTCTTTTTACTTTTTTCCTTAAGGTAAAATATTCACATCATCTATCACTATAAAGTGTACAGATTATGAACCAAAAAAGGATTGCAATTTTACATGTGGAATTAAACATAAACAGTAAATTTTTTATTCGTTACATGATTATCCATTTATTTCATTAAATATTATACCTAAATACAGTTTTTAAAAGATTCTTCTTCTTATAGGATATAAATTTCCGTAATGAAACATCTAACTCAGTAACGTAATATTTAGAATATGAACAAAATCTCCAAATTTTACATGATTTAAAAAATGTACATACTTTTCTTAAAACAAGCATTAGAAATTTATATGTGAAAATGCGAACTTATTATTTTATAATATAGTTAAATCAATCTTCATAACACATTATTTATTTATTTTGCAACTATATGTCACTTCATATTTTTAAACTCTTCATCTTCAGGTTCACCTCGTACATTTCCAACGCTCTCATTACTTCTCTAATTTTCTTTAAAAGTTCATCTATTTCTTGTTGCCCCTTATATCGATATAATAATTCCCTCTGCACCTTTTTAATTTTCTTGTTGAGAGTTTCTACTTCGCGATAATTTACTTTCACCATTTTCTTTGAAATATATTTTATATGAATAACCAGTTACGTACGTTCCCTACCTTATCAATGATATCTTTATCACAAAGAGGCAATCTTATATATATATATATATATATATATATATATATATATATTCCTCTCATTTTAACACGGAGTCGTTACTCTTGTTAACCTCTGAATGGTTTTGAAAGTCGTAACCTTGAAGTGGAGTATTCACCTTCAATGAACTCATGACCTACTTTTTATGCATAGCTTACGAGATCGTCGTCGTTGTCGTGACCTTCAAGTGGAGTAGATTTAGATTTCTACGAATTGTAGTATGCTGACCTAGCAATTTCTATTTTTAGCTTTAAATTTTGATCTAAATGTGTCCTTGATTTGAGTACCTCTTACATGTTTAAACTTGTTAAATACCCACCTTGTCCTACTTTTAGTTTAGAAACACTAAGAAATGTCATACGGTACCCCTACAGATCAATAACCTTTGACCTTGATCACACTATTTTTAGACTTCTAAGAATTGTAATATGATGATGACATTGTAATTTCTATTCTTAGCTTCTGACCGTGACATAAAAATTTCCCGCCAAAACGATTGACCACAGAGTGACCTTGTAATATGATGAGGATGCTGACATTGCAATTTCTATTTTTAGCTTGAAGCGCCGTATTCACCTACAATGAACTCATGACCTACTTTTTATGCATAGCTTACGAGATCGACGTGACCTTGAAGTGGAGTAGCTCTGGCCTCTATATACTACTCCCACCATTAAAAAGATTACTTAACCCTAGATTTACCCCGTGAAAAAAAATTATACATGAAGAACTTTGAACTTCGGTAATTTTTTTTGTCTGACTACCCCGAAAGTTTGTGAGAATTCTTACTTTAACGTTTTTAATCGAATTTAAAAAAAATACCAAACAAAATTTACCGGAAACAGTTTTTTGGTGGGGAATTATTTTGACTTGTATGAAATATTACATGTATATTACATGTATATTACCACATGTATATTTTGTATGAAAAAAACAAATGATACTTGATAATAGTCAGTTTTGAATGATACAAAAAGATACTTATGTTTATTTAGTTTACATTTTTGTTGAAATGCGTAATCAAAAGGTATAAAACAATAATTATATAATATGATTTAAAACTATTCAGTTCACCTCATTCAATGCTATATTGAAGGCAGTCATGTTGTCAAGTTGAAGTAGACTATCGTCAGGATTACAATTATAACAATAGGGAAATCCTTCCCATGTCCAGGACAACACGGTTTAGAACAATTGTGGCATTTTCTTGTGGCCCACGCAGTATCCTTGTTTCTGTCATAACAATATTTGCATCGAGCTATAAATGAAGATTTTTTTCTTTTGTGTGGTGGAGAAATGTTGAATGGAGATGATGTTCTTGTAGATGTTGATGTTGATGCATTCATACTTGCTCTTCAAAACGATTTATTATTTTTAGGACATATACAATATTTATTTAAAATACAATTAAAATGAAAAATATTATATCTGCTGCTAAACCAACGAACCAGTAGCCAATAAAAAAATGTTTATGCGTAGTGTCATACGTTCTCCATACAAAATAATAATAATAATAATAGCAATAATAATGATTTATTTCCAACAGCATGACGTCTATTACAGGAAAATTAAAAAAACAGTTAATTTAAACTTCATAGTAATTAAAAAGTAACTTGTTCACTAAAATTCAGTTCAAATGCAACTGAACAGCTTTCTAATATAACATACATTCTCTAACAGGATTTATAAATTACGATACGTTAGAATACAATATATATGTACAGAACTAAATTTTATAATTATGGAACTACAAACATATTTTCGAGCGCAACTGATATTCAAACTCTTTAGTTCATGTAAATATATCAACATCTTCACAAACACGATTGAACACTATAAATATTTTGTTTAGTGGAGAGCTAAAATTATGCTGACGTATATAATAAAAACACATGTTTTGTCTCAAGTTTGTTCTAGGTACATGAAAGTTTAAGTTAGAAATGGTGCATACATCATCTGTCTTGTTATTAACTAATTTATGCAAATATTTGATAATGTACAAAATTTGTCTATCACTAATACTAATGTAACTAAATTCATTAAGCAGATCTTTATAACTAAACCCCGCTTCAGGATACAACCCATATTTGCGGAAGAATACACTATATATAGCTTTTTATACATGTGGTAAAAGACGCATGCAAGCAGGGCTGTGGTCAAGCTAAGGTTAAATTTTTCTAACACACCAAAACGAATCAAACTCTAGAGCCGTCGGGAAAATCACCAAAACAACTAGCGGGTGTTGTCAGTGTACCCGGTATGCTGTAAATTGAAGTTTTCATCCCGACGCTCGACCTTAACGCCTCGTATCTAAAAGCGAAACTCTTTGTTTAAGACCAAATCTTTATCGAAAAACCCGCCAATTTGTTATCTAAAACGTCGTAACAAAATGCGAAATATGCTTCTCTACACTATATTTAAATGCAAAGTAACAATTTTGATACGATAATAATTTTCCACTCTTATTTACAAAGAAACTACTTAATTCTCAACCACATTAGTAAAAAGGGTTTTACTAACTATTGACATCAATACGTAAATCACATCTTAATTTCAAACTTTCATCTAAACTTGATAAACAACCCAAAATTTATTGCGTTTTCAAAAAAAAACAGGATTCTAAATGCGATTACTATTTGTAAAAGTTTAGAATACTTTCCAAGTACGTAAAGGAACAAAATAAAACGCTACAATCACAAAGCTTCCCAAGAATTTACTCGTTATTAAGCTTAACTGCATGAACTTATACTACGTTTCAGAAGTACGGTACTAATCGATAATTTATAATTTCGAAGTTGACGGCAAATATGTGACAAAATCACGACCACCTAAAAAACGATTTCTCACTACGGAAGAAGGGGAAACAATTAATTATTGTAATGAATATTTTTAAGCAAAACAAACGGATAATTAATTAATTAATTTTTGTAAGGATTTTGAGATATTTACAATATTAAATAAAGATACAGGAATAATTTTGTGAATTTGAGTAAAAACAGTTTTGATAGACTATTTTATCTGCTACTTAAACATGAGGTTCCTTAAAAAAAAAGGAACTAGAAGGGTTTCTGAAAGTGTTAATCCCTGCTGTATACAATATTATGTACCCCTTGGACAACTGAATGTAACACATTAAAAACCATTTTATATTGATGTTTTAATTTATTTAAAACTATGTTGGTACTTAATTGAATTTTATAGTTACAAGCAGCAGAATCTGATTATTTTGTGTGAATGTACGTTATAGAAATATGCATAATTTGAAAATTAACCATTCGTTTCATTAGGCTAGTCGACCGCTGATGATGATAGCGTAGCTATGGAAACGCGTTCGGTGTTTTTTAATTTTATGTGGTACGTGGGTGTATCTTGATTGTTATTCATTTGATTAGTTGACTGTTTTGCTTCAAAACTGTTTTAATTTAAATGTTCAAGACTGCAATTTCACCTTTTCACTAGCGTTGAAAATTAGTTGCAATTTCGCATACAACAAAACCAGTTTATGTTATTTT
Source organism: Vesta saturnalis (assembly GCA_036346205.1). NCBI lineage: Eukaryota > Metazoa > Arthropoda > Insecta > Coleoptera > Lampyridae > Vesta > Vesta saturnalis. Next base: position 84,919 of record JARFJB010002115.1, read on the forward strand.
AATTTAATTGCATCTATATTCACTTCATTTCTTAAATATAAAATAGTAAATTAGAACGTTGTTTTTTTGTATTATAATAAAACTGAGTATTTGGCAACATTCGTATCTTCTATTATAAATCTTATAGAACCGCCTTCTAAAATCTCATTTCCAGAAATGATGCATTTATAAACAACAAAGAAAAATGTAAATTATTCAAGAAGTAAATTTAGCCTGAAACTAATTTAAATAAATTTGTATTTTGTTGATTTATAATGAAAAATAAAATAAATCATCATTTATAATAGTGTATTAAATATGTTTACCCACTTTTATATAAATAAACTTAAAATTTTATTGAAGCTCAAATGAATGCGCATATCTAAATGCGAAAAATTAACAAAAGACACAATATGTTTAATTATTTTATAATGACTAATGTCACGGAATGAAAAACAACTTAATTAGTTGATTACATTTTTTTATGTAAACTTACAACACTGATTTATTATAAGTTTTGTTATGAACGAATAAGTTCAAAAGTAAATATTGCAGGCTCCCATTCCATTAACATAAGCAATTTGATTGTAATCTCATTATATTTAGAATTTACATGTTCTACATACATAAAGAGAAAATTTGCATCGATTCGGGCTTGAATCTCGATGGCGTAGATGATTAGCACGGTACTCTAGCAAGGTACAAGTCGTAGGTTCAAGTCCTACTCGAGGTAAACTTTTTATTTACGTATTTAATAAAATTAATAATAATTTTTAATTATAACACTGAATTTACTGCGCGTATAATTTCCTTGCACGGTGAATATCTGTTATTCATAAAATTTTTATAAGAGAGCAATGTAGCCCAGTGTTATATAATCTTTCATTTCACTTATAAGAATGTATGTAATGGTTATTAAGAATATTTTGTTTAAACTTTTTAAAAAGTGTGTTGCATTTTGTATAACAAAACTAACTTTTCAATCCTGAAAATTGTCCAGAAACACAATGTTTCAGACGTGGACCCGCAAAACCTTAACATGTATAGTTTGAAACCACTAATTTTTCTTACCTGATCACATGATGAGAGCGGTCAACATATTAGCTGCACACGTTAATATTGAGTGCTGCCAACATAACTTAAAATCTAATGGCATCACCAAAAAAAGTTTTTAACAGTACGGTATTCGCCAAAACAAAAAGTACCGAAATATGAAGGGCCATGGAGTGGCGTGGGCGATATCTGTTTATGACGTTTGGCTTGTTTGTCATTAACTGTTATAATAATATTACGCTCATATTAAAATCGTTCTGAAAATGGTTCTGACAACTGAGGAAAGATGTTTATAGAAGAACATTGTTTGTGTTCATACGGAAGTGGACGGGGCAATGGTCCAAGTTTGTAACAAGTTTTTGAGAAATATCGGGAGCAATTTAATGAAGCAGCACCCAGTGAAAGAGTAATGTTAGCAATCGTTTAGAAATTCGTCGCGCTTTTAGTGTGTTGTGCCAGCGCAAGGGTTCTTCAGGTCGTCGAAAAACAATTTGTATCAACGATAATGAGCAATGGGTTTTTGACCAGGTTTTACAGTCTCCACAAAGAAGTCTTCGACACACTCCGTATAAATTAAACATCAGTGAAACATCCGCACGTAGAATGTTCAAAGGAATTGGTGGTTACCCATGTCGTATTCAAACTGTACAAATGTTCAAGGAAAGATTATTGTGGACGCGTGTTGGATACCAACATACTGATTTCTTAAAAAGTGTGTGGTTTTCACACGAAAGTCATGGTAACCTAAATGGTTATATCAATAGACAAACAACTCGATTTCTTGGATTAGAACGCCCTGACTTCATTGTTGAAAATCCACTTCACAGTGCTCGGGTTACGATTTGGTGTGTTGTATCGGGGCACGGTATAATAGGTCCTTATTTTGTTGAGGACGGGAAACGACAGATTTCAGAAATTTTTGCCGCGCACGAAATTTACAGTTGAACGGGCAATTGTTTCAATAGGATGGCGGCACAAGCCATGCAGCCGGACGCTCATTAGAACTTATCCGCGGGCATTTTTAAAACAGAATAACTTCTAGTGGAACGAACTGCGATTTTATCCCGCAACGGCGTTTTCTAATGGGCGAATGTTATAAACGGTCTTATGAAACGAGTATCTTATACTATTTTTCTATTTTGCGTATTTATGTTAAAAATTTGGTAAAAATTAATTTCCAATCGTCCCCTTGTAAGTATATCAATTTTCATCATTTTAAATGTAGGTTGGGGTAACAATAATGTTTTTGTCTGTTTGATTTCTATTCAAAATTAGATCATTAAAATTTTATTTGCTACTAAAGCATTACATAGGACCTTAAATGTATTAAATGAGTAAAAAGTGAAATAAGTTGTAGTCCGCTACAGTTAGAATAGAATAACACTATATAACCTCAATAATTTACACGCAGGTTAAGTAAAAAAAAATTCTCAAAGTTAATGAATTTTGTATGTTACACAAAAGAACGTGAATGGTATAACACCTTATTTTGAAACATATAATAAAAGGGAAGAAAAGGTTCATGCAACCATTACGTTAATCACGAATAATTCAATACAAAGATAGATTATGGTTATTTCGACATACATCTAAATGTCTAGGTTTGGGGTTATCATTGCTTTCAATTTTCTATACTGTTGCAGAGACCCTCTTTCCATGTGTGAAATAAGTCACTCAATTAATATGATTTCTCGGATCGCTTTGATTTATAAACAGTTGATGAAAACGCAGATGGTTACTGTAAATGTAATAAACCATTAAGATATTGAGCGTAGTTATTTTTGGTGTAGAAATCTTAGCACAATTATAAATTAAAGTGGCTTCCCATCGTCTACAGCAAAATTCTTTGATACTTGTGCCGATTTTAAAAATTCACTGCCACCATTAACCGTTTCTTTTATTAGTTTATTAACGATTCACATTGAAAGTTCTTATAAAAACAATTGCTAATTTTAATTATATACACACTTGACATAAGTACAAGTTATGTTACATTTATGTTTACATCAACAGAGAACTTCGTTAGTTTTCATACCAATATCAGAAAGAAATATTTTTGGTTTCATAAAGTTAAACATTAATACATCCGTTTGAGTGTCATAATGGACATATTAAAAACGAAGAATAGAAAAATTACGAATGAATCAATATTGTCGGCTCAAGCATTGTTTGGTATCATACGTCTACAACTCACAAATCCTGCTGATATATACGAGCCCCGTCCCATCTCAATTGGCCCACCAATATTTTTTCTTTTTAAATAAAATTATGCTAATTCACGGTAAATTTAATTTAACTATTTATTTTTATTATCATTTGTAACAACATTTTAAACAATTTAAAACGTTTTATTGCAACATTTTACTTTAAATCATTTTTTAATTGTTAAAAACATATTTTTATACAAAAAAAAATAGTTATTTGCTTTTCTCGAATTTATTATTTTCCAAGAATCGCTGAATATCTGAAATAATCAAGTAGGCTTTGCCTTTGTCCAACAAAAGAAAGTTTGTTTTTTTACTATTAGTAAAAATGACGCGTAGAAAGTTTGTTGATGAAAAAATTCGCTCAATTACTATCAATTTATTTAAAAAGGGAAAATCAAACGCGGAAATTGGCGATCTAGTTAATTTATCAAAGTTTACTGCCAGAAATATCATTCGAGTTTATAAAACAACGGGTACAATAGCTACAAAACCTCGGTATGCGCCGAAATCCAAAATATCAGATGCTGATAGACGGGCATTGAAGAAGATTATTAGAAAAAACAGGCGTTCGAACTGTGGTGAATTATCTGTTCTTTGGAGCGATGCTGTGGGACGAAGTGTTTCAAGATCCACGTGCCATAGAGAAGCCCTTAAGTTAGGTTTTAAAACTTACAAGGTAATGTTATTGCAACTTTTTCAGTGATGAATGGAATAGTGTCCATTGGAGTGATGAGTCTCGTTTTGAAGTTTGTGTTGGGGACAATCGAAGCAGAGTTATTCGTCAGAAAAATGAAGCTTTCAATTCAGATTGTTTAAAAAAGAAAGTAAAACCTGCTTCAGTTATGGTATGGGGTTCAATGTCTGCTAGAGGTGTTGGAAAACTTCACTTCATTGATGGAATTGTAAACGCCAATAAATATTTAGAGATTTTAAGAAAATCGTTACTTCCAACAATGACAGATTTATTGCAGAATAATAATAATTTTGTGTTCCAACAAAACGGGGTGGCCTGATATACATCAAGAAAATCTTTAAAATGGCTTTCTGATCATAATGTCTCACTTTTGGAGTGGGTGACAAACAGTCCCGACTTGTCACCAATAGAAACCCTTTGGCACACAATGAAAAAACGATTACGAATACAACCAGCTAGAAATGAGTGTCAAAACTTAATAAGTACGATGCCCAAAAGAATTCAAGCCGTAATTAAAAATAAAGGCGACGTCGCACAGTGGTAAAGGTTTTTGGATTTTGTATGTTTTCCTTGTTTTTAAGAATTGCAAAATAATTTAAAGTTAAATGTTGCAGTAAAATGTTTTAAATTGTTTAAAATGTTGTTACAAATGATAATAAAAATAAATACTTAAATTAAATTTACCGTGAATTAGCATAATTTTATTTAAAAAGAAAAATTATTGGTGGGCCAATTGAGATGGGACGGGGCTCGTATTAAACAAGGTTTTTCGAGCTCCATCATGGGATCTCAGCTATTTGAAGAGATTTTGGTGTTCAATACTATAACGTTACGAAATTTCCGATGTTTTCAGAGGTTGCCGTGCCTTATAAGAAAAACCAAAATTTTGAATTTTCCTTTTTATAACGAAACCTGCATAAAGTGAACTTTTTAAACTCAAACCTTATTAAGACGCTCTTTTACGAGAAATCCAAATATGTTATCAACGCTTTCAAGGTACTCTAGATCTAGAAGTTATAGTAGTTAACTTTGTTATTCCTTATAGCAGCCATATTGGATTTTACATGTTTGCATGAAGCTCTTTTGGTGATTACAAAGATATATGGTATAGTATGATTCAACGTCAAGAGCCCTTCAAAATATGAAAAAAAACCGTTTTTGCGAAGAGTGATTTGGAAAGCACATCCATTCCTTTATTTAAAAAATACATTTTGATTGAATTTAAAACTGTATTGTTTATGTTTTAAAAATTTATTATGCTTCATGGAAAAATTCTCTTATGAAGAAGGAAAATAACTACCTACCCAAAACTATATTCTAGCAAACACAATTTCAGACAGAAACATTTTGATTAAATTTAAAGTATTTAAAATTAAACAATTAATTCTAATAATAATAAATAAAAACTAAACTATGAATGTATAATGAGCATAACTGAAAGAAGATGCGTAAAGTGTTCACCATCGACCTCTAAACTTAGGTTTATGGATCTCCTTAAGTTTTGTGTTGAACTTAAAATATCTCTACTTCGTATTTTGGTCCTTAACGTCCTAATTATTTTTCTTTGCATGGATATCGTCCGGTACAGTTTTGTAAATAAAATTTGAAATAGTTCCCCATAAACAGTAGTCTAAGGGAGAAAGAACGTGCCGGCCAACGTATGTCTCCATTATTAGAAATAACTTCACGGGAGAATACTTGTTATAAATAATCAATTAACCTTCTAGCGGAGCACCGTCTTGCACTAGACGATATTCAAGCGGTTGAGGCAAATATTATTATTAATGTGATTCGTGAGATGTGTCCTTAAAAATGCAAGTATCCATCTGCAGTTAAAGTATCTTTATAAATGTATGACCAATGATTGTGTTGTCACTTAGAGCATATCGTATTTGTGGTCGAAGTCCTTGATGTTCATGAGGATTTTCAATGAACCAGACGTGTTCCATGAAATTCCTGCAAAACATTACTCGTCGTTGACGATCTCCAGGATGCAGTACTTGGCAGGAATTTTGAATGAGTGATATTTTTTTTTTAGTACTCTCCATATTAGCTGTCACCATGTATTTATATATATTGCGATTTATTGAAAAATTATTTATGGGGATTTTTTAATGGTTTTTAGAAGTATAGTTACTGCTCGTAAAATTTCACCATCATTTTCATTCCTGGGTCTAGCAACAGATTTTCTTGACTGACAAAACGAAACAAAACCGCTCAAATTTCGATGTAACGATAAAAATTAGTTTTGAGCAGGTTGTTGCCTTTCTACATACCGCTCTAGGTACGTTTGTGTAGTAATTTATCGAGAAGCTTGTAATAAAGTGATGTGTTTATATTAAGCAAAAGAATGCATGTTCTTTCCACAGTACTCTTCTTCTTTCAGTTATGTTCAAGAGAATTTTTCCATGAAGCACAATACATTTTTGAAAAATAAATCATACACTTTTAAATTTAATCAAAATGTGTTTTTTAAACAAACGAATGCATGTTCTTTCCAAAGCACTTTTCACAAAAAAGGTTTTTTCCATATTTTGAGAGAATCTTGAAGTTGTAATCAGCAAAAAGAGCTTCATTCAGAAATGTAAAAATCTAATGTGGCTGCCATAAGAATAATAAAACCAACTACTATAACTTCTAGATATAGGATACCTTGGATTTCTCGTAAAATCTGCCTTAATAATGTTTCAGTTACAGCCCACCTCTTCGGTATAAAAAAGAAAAAGCTCGGCATATTATTGAACACCAAAATGCACAACCTTGCACTAATTTTACCGAGATTCTATCTCTTCAAATAACTGAGATCCCCACGTTGGAGCCCGAAAAACGGGCACCCTATATATATATATATATATATATATATATATATATATATATATATATATATATATATAAAATTTCGACGTCGTCGCACCAAATCGTGGTTCTAGAACGTTTCCGCTGATATTTGAGACCTATGTCATGTTAGTTATCTATGCACGATGATGCGACATGGACGATATATCTAGAAAAAGGCGATTTTAATTGAAGTATGGATCATGAGGGTACGTCTTTTTCAGAATTTTTTATAAGGCGTCGTAGTCACACAAAGACAAAGTCAACTGGTTTTGTCGATTTCCGCAAAAACCGCTTAACCCAACTATCTGGAGTGTAAACTATGCAAACTAAAATCGTTTTCGGCATTTTTTTTCGTTTGTAGAATATGTAATACATAGCTGATTTTAAATAAACTCATTTTTTACCGTTCAATCCAAAAAAATCTACGCCTTTTACATTCAAACTTTCGTAGTTTGTTGTAATTTCAGCTAATAAAAATTAACGGTTTTAGTTTCCGTATTTAGGGATTTACTTATAATCAAGACAAATAAAGAATGAAACTTCCAAACACTTAATTGTACTTTTCTGCGATTATTAATCTTACATCTTATAGACTGCCAAGGCCCAAAATACCTATCGTGTACAAGTTGTTACACATTAATTAATTAAAAATTGATAAAAACTTCATAACTTAATACGTTAGTGGTCTTTGGAGAATTTATTAATTTATTAAAGAATTTGTAATTGCCTTAACTTATTTGAAACTTAAAGAATAAAGAATTATAAGCGAAAATACCGATAAGGAATACTAGACGTTGCTCATCACACATATACAAATATTAAGTATTAGAGTGCAATATTAGATTATGTATTATTTTTAGTCAACGTTGAAAAGGGTACCCCTGAATCGAGTTTGTCTAAACACCACGCAAAATTTGCATGTACATACTTTTATTTTATTTTGCCACCATAATGTTCTTTATACGCCCCCAAATGCGGGTGTAATGTGGTCTTTATAGCACGGAAATGTCATTGTTGCTAAGCAGCATGATTGACAGCAAACACATGACATGATATGTCACGTAAGTTGAAAGAATTATTGAAACAACAACCTTACTATACAACCTTTATTAATAAAAATAATAGTAATGAAACTTATTCTTTATAAAATTGAAAATTTCTTGTGAATAAGTTTTTGCGTTTTCACCTTCCATTTTAGAATGCAAATTATTTACAAACAAACAGTACCTTAGCAATATCACAGTATCTTAGTAACAACAAATTAGCCTACTGTCCACTTTATTTCACTGCATTTGCACTTAAAAACTTGCCGAAAATACTGAATCTTTTTAAAACTTTGTTCCAGTTTCATGGTGCAAAATAAAATAAAACATTGTATGTACCACGGGCATAATTGTAGATTATGATTATGCCCTTAATACATAAATATCTATTACGGCACCGTGGAGTTTAAAAATAATTTGAATTTTTTTATTCACATGTATTAATACTTATTTACTACGTTTAATTTTTACATGTAAAAATTAAACATAGTAAATAAGTACAATTATGTTAAAAAAATTATACATAAAATTATAACCATTTCATCACTTTGATTTTTGTGTGAATTGTTGATGATGGTCAAAAGTACATTAAAGTAATTCCCTTAAATTAGTAATACTATGAAATTACATTCCTTATTCTAATTAAGCTATTTACATTAATAACATAACCACAAAAGTGTTTTCAATTTAGGTACTGGTTTTGTCTAAGTTATCCTTCTGATTGTGTATAGTAATGGGTCACAAACTGGTAATAATCTTGATTATTAAAACACAGAAATTATTTATTAATTATAGTTTACCTTAGTTATATTTTAAAGTCGAAATAAATTAAATAGTTCCGTTTGGAATTAGGTTGGATTAAGCATTTAGTAATAGTTATTTATTAAACAAAGGTGTAAATTTGTCTACCGAAAAGTACACCGTACATTAAAAATGACTTTTACCCCGAGATAAAGTGCAATATATTTTTCATTAACTACAACAAAATTGTAATTTACAAAGAAAAATGTCAGTTTTTATCTTCGTGTGAATACAATAAATCAGTATTTAAACTCATGGGCAATAACTGTTGCTTTTGCTACCCGTCGCGAGGTAGAAAATGTCAACAGCTAATGCTTATAGAAAAAATATTGTTTTATGTTTTCCAAAAAGCTTAAATAAATTGTAGTTATAATCCATTGTTGTTTTTGTTTTATAGTTTACCTTAGAATTTCAATACATTCATTTAAGAATAAAATATTTTACACTACTGCACAAATTTGGTTAGGTTTCTTGAAATGTAATCTCTAAATTATAATGAGATTATATTTAGAATTTACATCAGTTCTACATACATAAAGACAAAATTTACATCGATTGGGGCTTGAATCTCGATAGGGCAATTATTTAACGCGGTACTCTTGCAAAGTACAGGTCGTAGTTTCAAATCCTACTCGAGGTAAACTTTTTATTTATGTATTTAATAAAATTAATAATAATGTAATAATGAGACAATTTATTGCAATTGGGAAAGTAACAAATCATAAATGACACTAGAGTAAAACATTTTAGTCATTTTTCTGAAAAAAATACAATTAAGACAACTTAAAGTTGAAGCAAGATTGGCTCTTTTGTCCTTTTTTATCCAAATTGGGGGTTATACTCAACTCTCTAAGGTACATGAATTTGTAAGTAAAAACGTTTGTTTGGTTTGAGCAGAAAAAGTTCTGTTGTATAGAAGCTAAAATTTAAGCTTTTGTATATTACCACAAACAATAGTTATTCTTATTATATCTAATTGTATTTTAATGATTTTGTAATTTCTGGTAAAAATTAAAATGTTGACTAACACAACACAAATAAAAGGTCTTGAATTACATTTAATTAGATATCTTTTTTTAATTAAATCTGTTGTTTTTAATACCACACTGAAGTTCAATGAATTTCATTTACTGAAGGTCAGGTGTAAATAATTCTTGCTTTAAATAACCTTGAACTGATAACCATCAATTTTTTTTAAGTTTATAGTTTTACTAAACCGTAACTTTTTTTGGGCTTGGTACTCAATTTCTTTTATTTAAGAATTGTCGTACTTCTAATAATGAAAGAAATGGAATTTTAAACTAATAATATTTGAAATCTTTATCTTTATGTAAAGTTACTGATAGTTGTTGATTGTACATAAACAAAAATTGTATAAAAAACAATTTCATTTAGAGATTCATCGATCACGCAAACTTTTTTTAAAAGTTTGAGTTGAATTGTATCAATCCACTGATTCAAAATAATATTATTTCAATTAATTTATTGCCCTTCTTAAAAGTTTCGAATCGCCTTAACTTGTTAAAAAATTAAAAGTGAAAGTACCTGTACAAATTCTTACATACTTTAGGAAAGCAGTAGGTACCTTCATGAGGTACCTGCTATTGTTAGCCATCCGGTTTATTACCTACCTCCAAGAAAGCTTAATTACCCATCGATAGACAATTTTGTATCTTTTTCAAATAACGCTTGTACAGTGCACTCAGTTTATGATTAATAAAGTACATAAAAACCAATCAGCAATTTCAGTCTATTACGTCGTTTCTCCAGTACCTTTAGAAAAAACCATATTATGACGTTGCTTCTTTGCTTTGCGTCGACCGCCATTTAACAAAGAACATGCCTGTTTCAGAAGCAACTACTATAACAATAAGATAATTGTCGCTATTTCAAAAAACTAAGAATGTTTAGTATTTCCAAAAATTATATAAAATTAAAATTGTGTTAAACAAACGCAACGTTATTTTTGTATAGAATAGACACATCACTTATTTTAGCCGCAAAGGTTTTTTTTGCGTTTTTTGAAGTATCTTTGATATGAAATCATATAATAAATTTAAAATTGCCTTATCAGATTATGCATTAACTTCAATGTGTTTACATTATTTTAGCTTAACAAGTGATTCATACTTAAAAATAATTCCAAATTTCCCATGCTAATTCTAGTCCTCCTTCTGAAAGTAAGCCTGTCTCTCAAGGTAAACAACAACTTTCTTAAGGTAAACACTTTTCTCAAGATAAACAACTCACTCAAGGTCAAACGGTGGTCAACCACGTGGCAGGCCTTGGGGAAATTCACAAAAGTGAAAGGTGAGGTGCCTCGGTTCTACTAACCGTTTTACCAACAATTATCAATTACATAAATTTAATACTCGAAGGAAAAACAATTCCGCTCGGCCTAAACATAATTACTATTATGAAAAAATCCCTTATTATAGCGGTATTACAATGTTTAATAATCTACCAGATAATATAAAAAATGAACAAAACTCAAATATCTTCAAAAATCAACTAAAATAATTCCTAATAAAGAAGGTTTTCTACAGGATGTTTTAATTTATGTCTAGTAACCAGTAACTGCTGACCCAAGTGTAAACTATTTTGTACAAAAATTGTATAATAATACAACTGTATACTGTAGATTTGTAAGCAAAAGAGACCAATAAACATTATTATTATCATTAAAATTGTTTAAACAAAAGGGGTATATTTGCATTACAAATAACTTTGCCAGGTCTCTAACCACCACACTGCATAAAACGGGAGAAATGAGTGAGCTCGGCTAAAACGCAATCAAACGAATAGTAATTAAGTGACAATTCCCTCAACAAACGTAAATTTATTTTTGTTTTCTTTAAATTCACAAGTTAGGAAGCAATAAGCCATATGTTAGAATAATAAATTAATAAATAAATAAAATATATACAGTATGTATGTTATCCCCAAAATCACATAAAAAAACATAAGTTAAAATGAGCTTGACGAGGGTAAGTCGTGAGCTTGTACATACGTCCACAGTAATTTATTATTTATAACTATACTACCAAAAGCAACCATACTCCTTCCGGCCCACGCAATATCTTACGTACCTTAGCCTGAAAAGTCCAATTTAATAAACCTATTAAATCAGTTATTTACATGTCAGAAAAATTAGTTAAGTAATTCAGCTTGCCTTTCTTTTAACAAAACTGAATACAAACCCCTTTTTTGGGTTTGAAACCTGAAAGAGAAGTTCTAATTACAACGAGGTTAACGAGATCTGATACGGCATACCGAGATATGTGGATAGAGTGAAATATTTCTATTACATCCGTCTTTAATAGCGATTATATCACTTCTATACAACAAAGCGATACTATGTTTTAAAAATTTTCCAAAAAAATGATGCTTAACATCTACGAAATAGAAACAGGAAAATTTTCTAGAAATTTCAACCATTCCACAGCAATGGCGGTTTTGGAAAAAAAGCCAACGCCTCAAGAAACAATTTTACAACTTGAATAATACTCCTATCAATCATTGTTACCACAATAGCATTTCATGCATTGTTAACAGAATAAATCGTTATTTATACAGTGTATTTATTAAGAAATAGCAAAGCAACAGATCCCTTTTTAGAGGTAAATATACCAATCACGATAGAAACAGTAACCAGATAAAATGATACAATCGATCCTATACCGATTTTTGTACGTTACAACTTTTACTTGAAAAAAAAATTTGTTTAAGAAATGTTTTTGATGACAATGAGCTTCTGTAAAGTACGTTTGTTTTCACACCTCCGATATTAAAAAACTTCTAAATACAAAATTTTCGTTAAAATCGGAGCAAAGGTTCTTGAGATGTCCTGTTTACATACGGGCGACCCCAAGAGAGAACATTTTTTTTGCTAATATAATCTGCCAACTCCATTTGGAAACCGGCGGAAAACAGTCAGTGGTTAATAAAATTTCATAAAGTTGTAGCGACCGTTTTACGATCCAATTTTTTTGGAAAATTATTGTTTTACAGAAAAATACCGGCATCCTACGATGAACTACCGCGACGGATTTCACGGAAAATAGATTTTAGAGAATTTAAGAAGTTGACTTACAAATTTAAGAACCCATTGCATAAAATATCTAATAAATTCACACCATACAATACAAAATTGAAATAAAGCTACAAATATAATGACTTCAATAAATTGTAATAAATAGGCCGTTAAAATAGAGAAAAAGCGATTGCAAGATTTCCTCTTTAAATAAAAAAAAATGTATTGGATAATTAAAGTTTTTCTTTTTCTTATGAGATAAATGTAGCAACAATTTTCCGACAGGATTTAAATTATATTGTATCCGTAATAAACAAGGACGATCGTTAAATTTCACTTGCATGGGATTATACTAATCAACTCAGGTGATTGAGGAAATACTTAAACGGAAATAAAAGAATAAAATGACAATATTCTTTGTTAAATGCTATAAACAATTACAACTACATAATTGTACCTATGGGCAAAAACTAACAATGCACAGTTATTTCCAAAACTTACTTTACTTTACAGAACGGTGATTTTAGTTTTCTTTAAAAAATTATTTTGAACACATTTTTTTCTTAAACAGAAGTTGTTCCTAATCCAGTTATGTTTATGCAGTTTTTGTTTAAATATTTTTTTGATCTATTAAGTAATAACTGATGTAACGCAATCGTGTAACTTTTTTTTACAACGAATCTCTTGCAATGTTTATCTCTATATTACTGTTTAAGAGTAAACTGTTTTAAATATTTAGTTTGTTCAACAAAATTTACTTTAATTACTAGCTTTTATTAAGATTTTTCCAAGAAACATCAACATTAGTCATTGGTCATTGAGAGTGGTATAGGACACGAAGGTAATTGAAATCGCCCCAGTCTGTTCAGAACATTATTTAAGCGAGCCGTCGAGGATTTTCACAGCCGTAGATTAGGCCCTGCTGTGAAAATCCTTTACGGCTCGCTTAAATAATGTTGTGAACAGCATGGGACGATCTCAGTTGCCTTCGTGCCCTACTTATAAATGAATGTTTGTTTTCTAATAGTATTGCTTGCCTCCCCACCACACGGTCTTGCTATTGTTTTTAATTCTCCAAATGATATTGGCAAATGTGGTAAATTCCATAAAACGTATGAAAATGTAAACTTTCACCATTATCGCAAATAATAAAATACTAATCTTTTTAATGGTGTATTTTAAATTATACAATCTAAACGTTTCGATAACACTTACAGTTATTTCCGTCAGTAGTAATATATGTTAAAAATTGTTAAAGATGTAAACAATTTTGTCAAAGTTGAAAAATTAAAACATAAACATCAGCCTTCTATTAATATAATAGTTTGAGAAACGTATAAAGCCAAGTATAAAATTAAATTTTAGTAAAGAATAACTAAGTCATTAAAAATTACAGATTGTTAAACTGCCTTAAAGATGACAAATTAGAACACTCTCTACGGCGAAAGATAACAATGAAAAATGTCAGCCAAAAAATACGTTTTAACAAGATTTAATCAAGTTATGATGTAAGTGTAAAGGTGTAAAAAACTTCAATTTCAAAATGATAGAAGCATTCACAAATATAAACATGACATCAAATAAAATAATCCAATTAAATCTAACAAAGAGATATCTTTATCAATAAGTGCAAGTGTTATTAACAATGAAAAGCATAATGCAGAACGTTTTTTGTAATTTTTAATTTTAATCTTAATTTCAATTACTTACGTTAAACTATAGTGCTGTGATAATTTAACACATAATTGGTAAAGCATTTGCTTCGAGGTCTAGGAAAAACCTAGACATACCAAAATATAAAATTAAAATCAAGATTAAGACATATCATTATGCTTTGTTTTTAATTATAAGATGCCAAAACCTATTTAAACAGAGATTTTCTTCTTGTCTATTAAAATTATTAGGGTGTTTATATATTTCAATAGCTTCACGTTGTGAACGAACATAATAATGAGTTTGTCTTGACAATATTTCCATATTGTCAAATTGAATGTCATGATTTAGATTATTCAGGACATGGTCAGCCACAGCAGACTTCTCTGGTTGACCTAATCTACAAAATCGAATATGTTCTTTACGTCTTGTATCAAAGCTACGTTTTGTGGTTCCACATGAACAAGATAACTTATACACTCCGGAAGATGATAAAGGGTTTGACACATCTTTAGGTGATCTTAAATGGCATATTTAATTAGGATTGTTTCAATTCTATTTGTAACATTAGTTATAAAAGGAAGAAAAGCAGTACCAACATTAAGGACTCGTTTTTCTTTAAGGTTACGCCTAGAAGGTGTAATAACATTATTAATATCTGTAAGTGAATATTCATTATCTTGTAAGTATTTATATTCATCCTTCAAAAATTCAGGGTCACAAATTCGTTTTGCTCGATCTACTAAAGATTTAATTACACCAATTTTTTGACGTGGGTGGTGGTTGAATTTGTCATCTTTAAGGCAGTTTGACAATATTTACTTTTTAATGACCTAGTAATTCTTTGCTAAAATTTAATTTTATAGTTGGCTGATGTTTGACAAAATTGTTTACAACATCCTCAACAATTTTTAACAGATATTACTACTGACGAAGATAACTGTAAGTGTTATTGAAACGTTTAGATTGTATAATTTAAAATACACCATTAAAAAAACCAAAGAAGATAAGTATTCTTATTCTGTAAAACGTAGTCCTTAGTTTTCTTACTTAATTACTTGTTCAATATATATATATATATATATATATATATATATATATATATATATATATATATATATATATATATATATATATATATATTGTACTAGTGCCGGTGAAGTGTTATTTTTAATGATTGTGTTTTTGTGTTTTACGTACATATAAAAACAATTATGGATGTTTTTAAAACACCACGTGGTACCTATTCCACTGCTACTAAAAAAAAGATATCACCAAAAATTTTTCCTCGATTTGAATGCCAACTAGATCAAAAAAATTACTACAAAAAGCACTGAAACTTTCTGGTAACTTCTTTTGCACAATTAGAACTATCATTTATAGACATAATTTAGATATAATCACCTATTTTAATAAAGTTTATGTACGTGATAAAATCTTCCCGCTTACTAGGTCAAGCTGAATACTTAAACAACATGAGTTTTCATATTTATTTAAGAAATTTTCGTAGGTTCCAAACGTACGTAAAGCCATGTATTAAAAATACAGTATTCAAAATTCGCCACTTTAGGAATATTGATCATTTAGTTTTTAATTGGTTTTAGTTAAATTATAATTAAAATCAACCATTTATGTTTCTTTTATACTGAAGGCGATCTGTTCATAACATGTAACTATAGAGAATTATATAGATAATTTTCTTCAATTATGCTTTGAGATTTTTTTTATTTAAGGGGGGTCTTCATAGATAGTTAGGCAATACATCAAACCCCCATAAGAGCCATGTTAAAAATGTTCTAACTTTTTATATTATTATGAATTTATCTGAAACTTTAGAGAGACGCGTAAGACGTCAAAATAGTCCCGAAACCTTCCTAAATGTTTGAATATAGGGTTTTTTTAATTTTAATTTCTATAATTTCTTATTGAATTTTTTTCCCAGTAGTGATTAAATGGGAATATTTTTATAACTGATAATATTTTTAACAAAAGCTATATATTCAGACATAGGTTTTTCGAAATAGGAACTGTAGAGATTCGCTATTTACAATATTATAAAAGCGATAAATGTTCTGATGTCAATAAGGTAGAAATTCGATTAGAAAATGTAGCAGCAGGTAGTCCATAGCAAGTACCTATTTATATTGAAACACAAACGTAATCGGATTAACTTTGAATCCTTCAAACTATTATTTAAATTAAAATAACGAAAATGGTATGTACTTTATGTATGCACCTTATTAAATTATAATGTATTCGTATCAAAACAATAATACAATTATTCTATTTATTTATTTTGTATCAAAGAAAAAAACAAAGTTTTCTAAAATATTGTAAACAAATTAGAGAGGCGAACAAAAAAAAACAGTTTAAAATTTAATTGGTCATATATACAGTTCGAAGATTTAAATTACGACTGCGTGTATGCACTAATTCCGGTAATAAAGGCTTATGGTAAAATTCTTTTAATTTTTTTACCATAAGATTCTCCCAAAATGTATCATCCCTATAAAAAACAAAACATATTGTTTCATTTAATGTTCAAAACATTTATTGTTGCTACGTACCTTTAATTTCCTATTGAGAATAAAGTAACATTTGACTCGTTTGCTAATATGTAAAATTCCTTGCACCTGATAATAATAATTATGGTTTCTCTTTAATTTAATTTTATTGTTTCCGGAACCTACAACACAATAATTAATTTAATTTACCTCACACGCCCCCACAGGATCAATGTCGCCGCTTTTTAAAGAGCTTCTTCTACTAGTCCCTCAGGCGAACATGCTAAAAATGGTTTTTGTTCGTCTATAAGGAGTCCGCATATAGTGACTTTTAACATGAATAATTGTTAAAATAGTTTAATTGCATTTGACTCACGGGTTGAGGCCAAAGGCGGTGTAGAGTGAGGAGGAAACAGTTTTGGAAGTGCACGTTGTTTTACGCAGTTTACATATTTTTCAAAATTGCGTGCCGTTAAACGTTTCTTACTCTCCACAAATCAGTTTTTGATTGGGTCAAGGTACCTTTTTCAATCTTTTTTTTGTCAACGAGTCAAAAATTGACTAACGCGCAATTCGTACTCATCTTTTGAAAGATCGGGTGTGATAGATTCATTTGGCAATCCATAATCATTATCCGCGGGCGCAAATGTCCTGTTTTTAGAGTGATCTGAAAGCAAAGCAACAGGCAACTACTGTAATGAAGAAGTTCCCATAGAAGAAAACGTTATTAAAATAATACATACACTTTGTTACCTTCTTCCTACGACGATTAATTTAGGAGTTTAAAAAATGCGTCATGTAGTGCCCTGTTTGTCTCATACAAAGGTGCTCATGCAAAAGCGATAATAAATTTCCCTCGCTGTTAAAAGAAAACGCGGCCATTATACATCTCAATTGGTACGAATTTTTTAAAGAGTCCTTTACCTCCTACGAATTTCGCAATCGGTATCGTAGAGCAAACTAGATGCTTGGTCTGCTAGTCGTCCTACAATAGTGTTTATTTCTGACAACATGCCGAATTCTAAGTATACATCTACCAAATCCTCCTAAATTAAAATAAATTGTTTAATAACCAAGTAATATTATTCAAAAATATTATTATTACCTCGTCCTTCTTAGTGCCATTACAAAAATATTCTTGACATTGGTCGTGTCTGCCCAGAATATGCAAAGGGCAATTTAATGTATCTTTCTTCAAATTTTCAATTTTGTTATCGGTAGTACACAACTACATTACGGAAACGCCCTAAAGTTGAAGGATTGCATGTATAATCTCTTCGCCTTTTTTGATATCGACAGTCTTTACTAAAATCGCTGAGTTTATTAATGTAATTACGAAGCCAATGATTCCGACATTCTATTTTTCTTAAACGTTTGTATACACTACCGTCTCCGTCGCCAATCAATTGGCCATAAATTAGGTTATGCCGTGAAATTCATTCTGCAAATACTTCGCAAATAATATCAGATTCCATTGCAGTGGAAGTCTTAATCCAGTTCCGGAAATATTCATGATCATCCACATCATGCCCTCTTGCACACATACAGCAATATTTGTTTTTTACACCCATATACGAAACCTTTTTTGATTTAGCGCCGATTATGCATGCCTGAAAAAATCCTTTACAATAAAAAATAGAGATTTCATTGTAACTTACAACTCCAGAAAGTGCAGAACAGTTTCTACGGTAAGATCTTTTCCGCCCAAGCTCCGTCTGTTATCACTGATATAATTGGAATGTTACTCTAATTTTTTTCTTCTGCGGATTCGGATTCTTCCTTTACAGCTTTGCTCATTAATTCTTAGTTTAAATTATAGGCCGAGGGTAAAATGCTGTTGGGGTATTTTAAATATGTGTCGTTAGATATCTGTGGTATATTCATTGCTGCAACAATCTCAGCTAATTGGGTATATCCAATCCCAATTGATACAGCACCAATAACGGCAGCACGGTTTGTTGAACCAAAAGAAGCATCAGTACCACCAGTCTTTACACATCTGTCTTTCCGCCATATTACATTTAAATGTAAGCCTACTTTCTAATCCTTGTATCTTTTCTGATATGTCATCTACATCAAAAAAAGAACAACCAAAACCAACATGCTTTAGTGATTTCAACACATTTAAGAAATATTTTATATCTATGATCCTGCGGCCTGATAAATTGCGTATCCGAGTGGCACCTGATTCTGTATCGTTTTCCAACAATAATGAAGCATCTGAACTGTCTTCATAAAAAAAAACATCAAATTGGTCTTCGGGTTCAGTATCGGACATCAAAAAGTCTTCGTCATCATTATGATGGAGACTGGTGCAACAAGGTTTATCTTCCGAACGAGGGTGGATGCAAGCTTCTGTTGAAATCGTACCTAATTTCCTATAAAAGGAATTTATCAATAAAAGAAAACCTTTTTTTTTACATATTCTGTCATTTGAAAACTAACAAAAAATAATTTCGGGCCACTTGCATGGATTTGCTAATAGTGCATCGTATATAATTACAGGGCATTTTAATATCACACTCCTACTTCCTCTTGGATCACTTACACCTTTTCTTGCTTTAGGCAATTTTAGACACAATACAAATTCAGAACTGGTGTTTGATCGATGAGTATCGTTTGAAAATGCTAGTACACGGATAGCAATCCCGTAATTGTCTACATTTTATTAGAATATTTAGGAATAACAATAATCAATTTGTAATTACGGGATATACTTAGGGTTAATTAAACGGAAAATTATTTAGCCATTTTCTACACCTAATTATGTTACCTATATCTCTTTAAATTTAACATTGAGTAATGAGCTAATTAGAAAATAATAGGAATTTGTTGTACAATTTATTTAAATAACACTGATGTTGATTACGTGTAATTAAAGAAAAGGATGTAGTTGAGGAACCTATATAATAAAATCAAAGTGACGTTAGTTTTAATATTTTTTATAATAAATTTAAAAAAATTCAATTTTATTGCAAGTTACTTTAGTGTTCGTCTTCTGTAAATTAGTGAAAAAATAATAAAGGGATTTGCATAAATTATTCTGAATATTGATCTAATCTTGCCTGTAGCAGATAAGTATTCAGGTAAAACTTTGAAAAACGATCGACTAATATTTCGTCAAGCTATCTAGAGGGGCTTAAGTACAAATGTCCGTATTATGAACGGGATGTGAGCAGTGATTAAGACATCTATCTTATATGAAAAAAATTTTAGTGCCTCTTAAAAAAACTTTAGCGTTAATCAAACATTTTTGACAAATATTTGATTAAAAAAAACATTTAAAACTACATTATTACGAAGCACTTGCGATTAATAAATCATGTTTTATACACTTTAACGAATGATAACAATAATTAGGTGAATGAATATTACAGTAAATTAATTTTAACGGATTACCCTCTTATGTTTCCATTTCTGTAAAGTAATTAGTTAAAATTGAACATATGAATATTATAGCATATGCTGATATTTTTTATGATACATTATTTTCAAAACATACTTTTCTTTTGAAGTTAATTCCCATTATTAATAAAAATAGAAGATGCTGCCATGAAAATGAGATAATTGGTATGAACTAGTGTTATAGTAAATAAATTTACAGTGCTTCGTTACCTAATATGACAAACAACTAAATCTAGATATGTTATTTGATACTAATGAAAAACATCTGTGTTTTAAAAAAGTGTGACATTGTGTTTTTTACCTTTATTTTTCAATTTAGACAAATCACAGAGTTCGTCCACGGTGGCTCTAGAACTTCAATATATACGTAAAGTGAATACATCGGAATGCAGGTAAGTTATAATAAATAAGTCTAATTGCATACTTAAATAGCGGACTATTAAATGTTTAACGTCTTATTTAAATACGCAACTGAATGTTCTAAGATAACTTCTGCCTGTTCTAAGATGTGATTTTCATTTAGAATATATTTAGCAACAAATGAACATATACATTGTTATTAATAATTACTTTTGCACGAATAATGAATTTTTAAGTTTCATTATAATTCTTTGATTTTTTTTATTGTTTATATAAAATTACAGTTTTTAGAGCAATTAAGACTATTGCGCAACTTAATTGAGGTAAATTGGTGCGCGTAGTAGACAATCTGGCTCTCACAACTTTAAATATACAATAATCCAGAGACCGATCCAAAAGACTGCTTCGGAAGACATAACGAAACTCAGAGATTGTTGCTTAAGAAAGGGAGAAAATGCAGTCTAGGCGCTGAACACTGTTACAAATCCGAAAGATTACGCAGTTCTTGTAGAAATAACCTTTATGTTGCTTCTTATTAGAAAACGAGTCGGAGATATCCAATATATTCAAACTGCAGACGTAACTGAATCCTGTGGTGTAGAACAAGTGGACGAAATATTCCATTCATTAAGTGAGGCAGAAACAATATTACAAAAAAATACATCCCATCGGCAAAGAGTCAAAAGAAATACTGGTTCTAGTACCACGAGATGTATAAGAAATGGTAAACACTTTATTAACGCAAAGACATAGATACGTTGATTCAAAAAATAAAGCGGATGTTATGTTCAAATAAAATATTCCAAGGAATGTGGTGCAAAACTATCGAAATTAATTAGAGGCTGCAGACTTCGGAAACACATTGCTACAATGATGTAGTTAATGGGTTTGAAGTCTAATGAGGTAGGATAATTGGCATCATTTATGGGGCACTCTGAAAAAACCCATAAAAATTTTTATAGGTTACAAAGGATGTGATGATGATTGCAAGTGTCCAAAATTCTTCTAAAACTCGAAAAGGGAGAATTTCCAGATTGCAAAAATTGTTATTAATACCGAAGAATATGTTTGTAATTCCTTTTCAGGCGAAGAATAAGGATGAAATAAATATGATCACCTTATTACACCTCTTCCTACAAATGGTACTTCATTTTTGATTGGTTTTCTTTCTCTTTTTGTTTTTTAAACGGTAATTTTGTGTATTTAATAAATAAATTTTTAAAATGCTATATTAGCATATTTGGATACTAAACATTAAACCAAAAAGCAATAGTTATAATTTGTGCAGTATTTATGTGATTTATTTTTGTTTAGATAATATCAAAGATGATTCATCAGAAAAAATTCTTCTTCCGAGAAAGAAGAACAAACCACACAGGAATCAGAAATGGAAGAATTTCCGATTGCAAAAAAAATTATGGACTACTTAGGATATGATTTAGTTAAAAAACACTTCGCGTGTTTACTACAAACAAAATCGTCTTATCCCAGCTCAAACGACATGAAAAACTTTCTTTCTAAATATCTAAACAATTCCAGAAGCGTTGCGCAACTTAGAAGTAAAATTCAACATTTGAAAAAGGGAAATGTTTAAAATAAATTGTAAATAGTAAATGTATTGAGTAGATCAAGAGTATATATTGCTTTAATCAATTTATGTACAGATATACTTAGCAATATTATTTGCATAGGGATTACTTCCTTTCTATCATGTTTTATCATCCTCGCAATAAAATGATTTCTTTATCTTTACCTCAATAATATGTTGCTTACAAACACTTACCAATACTCTATTATTAAACAAATTTTAAATACTTTGTGCCTTACTAAAATAAAGACGAACAGACTGTATTTGTCAGTACAACATTTTACAACAGTAACATTGTTTTTAATAATTTCAGAAATATAACTCAATTTTAATCGCATCTATTAAAGCATGTATTCAATAATTTGATATTAAATAATAATAAGTGCAACATTATTTTTGTACCTAATATGTTTCATTTAAGTTTATTCTTTCTTCTTAAAAACATCTAATAAGATAAAACTCTTCTTCGAAGTTTCGACATTACGGTTCATTGGTATTTAGTATCTAGTCAAAGAATATTCCGTTATTCATTTTTTTTTAACAAGTTTAATTATTTACTTGCATGTTTAAGTTAAGGGCAGTTACAAAATAAAATCAGTTTAATGTAAATTACAATCCAAGCTTACAAGCGTATTAATTATCTTATTTATATTAACTCATTTCTTAAAATGTACGGTAAAATGTACGAAATAACTTAATTAATTTTAATAAGTTTAAAGTAAGCTATTGAACAGATAAGGAGAATTAAAGGTATTTCACTAAAATATTTATTAAAGTGGAAAGTCATAAAAGGATTAAAACTTATAATTAACTTATTGAACAATAAATCTTAAGCACCAATTCTTGTGTAAAATCAATACATATTTATAATTTACGGATGCTTTTTAAAACAAGAGTAAAGTATTAATTCTGTACAAGATTTAAGTTTAAACTTCATTAAAATGCCGTTCAATATAAAAGTTCAATATAAAAGTTCAATATGAAAGTTTTAGAATATCCTAAATACAGAAAAAATGATGAAATGCTACCCTTTATTATTTACTATTATACCTGCAAAAATTGGTGCTAAGACTTGTATAACTCTATCGATATATTGGTGCGAGAACTACTCGTTATGTTCAAAAAATTCCGGCTTCCTGAACGTCAAGTTATGTTTGGGTGCCAGCACGTAGGTTTTCGCATATATATATATATATATATATATATATATATATATATATATATATATATATATATATATATATATATATATATATATATATATATATATATATGTACGAAAAAGTGTGAGCAGGCTTCCCAAACACACTAATAGTTGCACATTTTAAAAATAATTTCATATATACAGGGTAATT
Source organism: Vesta saturnalis (assembly GCA_036346205.1). Classification (NCBI taxonomy): domain Eukaryota; kingdom Metazoa; phylum Arthropoda; class Insecta; order Coleoptera; family Lampyridae; genus Vesta; species Vesta saturnalis. The sequence goes on from JARFJB010002115.1 coordinate 108,432, forward strand.
CTGAAAAACGTGGTCAACCAAACTTGATTTTGTTTACTTGGAACACCCTGTATATTTTTGCACAATCGAATAACTCGTACATTTGACGCGTAATTCATATTCCTAGCTTCAGCGGTTTTCGAGTTATTCGCATTATTTCAACATTTTTTAAAGGTACACGGTGTCAAAGAAATTAGTGTACCGGGAAGTTATTGTAGAGATAAAAATGATTTTCTGAGGTATTGAAGTCTGAGTACGGCCCTACTAAGAGCCTTTCCTAATTCCCGAAAACATTGTACAGGGCGTCCGAAAAATTTGGTTCAAACTTTGACATCACAAATATCGGAAAACTCACTTTTTTCAAATGGAAACCACCATTTTTTGTGTCACTAGTGAATTCTCCTTTGAAGTCAATAGGAAAGTATCTGACATGCCCTACACCTAAAATAAGCAGTTTTTGATTTATTCGGTAAAAACCATTTTTTTACAAAACGCGTTAGTAAGTCCATTTTTTTGTAGAGTAGGCTATGAGAATTGGGATAACAAGTTTCTTACGTTTGGATTGCTTCTGTGACCACCTAATGGGACATGGGTGCTCTCGCAGCTGAATAAAAAAATACTTGCATGCAAATTACTTGTGGCAAATTAAAAAAATTTGCCTTAAATATGTTAACAGTGGTGTTATATGACGAAATATCGAAAAGTTGTTCAGAGTCTGATTTTACGTCTGTCAATTTTCAAAAAGATTCCAGGGCGAAAAATATCTATTTTGTGGTCTGTTTTCTAGAAATTAGAAAAAAATCTTTGTTCCCTTGGTTTACATAAAACACAATAAAGGTTGCAACAAAATTCCAGTGCAATAATTTCCCTTTATTGTCTCGCAAAGAATTGGCGAAAACTAAAATATTAATTTTCAAACTTGAGACCTTGTTGCAATTAACTTTAAGTAATAAATTTAGAATTCCTTGTAAATGATCAATTTTCCATTCAAAACTGAACTAAGCCAATATATTTTTTATTTGCTTGAATAATACATAAGAATTTTGTAAAGAAAATAATGCCAGTGTATTTTATCCATTAATTTCATAGTTTAATCCTTGTTGAAAGCTTATATAGAAAACAAAATTCATTAATTTATCTAGACGACATGGAACGTTTTAAATAAAAAACAATTGCAACAATAATAACTGTACCTAGTTACGTCAGACTGCGAAATTTACTTTTGTATTTTTGAATGTTTGCTTTTTTTTTGTTTTGTTTACGTCTACTGTTTGCGTTTACTGTTTTTGTTTGTTTCTATTCTTGGTTGTAATTATTGTTGTGTCCAAAATGCCTACAGCCCTGTCAGTAGCCGAAAATAACGAAATAGTGCTGATTTACGGAAATAACTATAAAAAAGCCAGAGAGACAGTAGAAATATTCAATGCAATACATCCAGACAAAATGATTCATTATTCCACAGTATCGCGCATAATAACAAAATTTAAACAAACAGGCTCTATAAAAACCGGTAAAATATTCCTTATGAAAAGCCGGTAACTGGGAACGAAGGCACTTTAGATCTGCTTTTAACAGTTTTACAAACACCACGGATATCGGTGACTGATATTTCCAATACTGCAACCATTGAAGACAGGTCAGTTAGAATGATTTTAAAAAGAAATAAGTTCCATCCATATAAACCAAAGTTTGATCTCTGACGAGACCGTTACCTCGCAGAACTGTTGCTTGTTGCTGAATTTTGTAATAGAAAGTAAAGATCAATTCAGTTGTAAAGTGGATGTATGGTGCGCTATCTACAACTTTTCGATAATACAGCCATCCTTTTTTCATGAAAACTTAAATTCGGAAAGATATTTGCAATTTCTGCAGACAGAACTCTCATATGTTTTGGACAATAACCCATTAGTGCAAAGAAGAGACCAGTACTTTCAACAAGAATGAGCAAATGTTCAATCTATACTGGATGTTAGGTTTTACCAAAGGTTGAAAAGGTCGTTTTTCTCAAAACCCTTGGCCGGCTAGGTCGCCCCATCTTACGCCGTTATATTTCTTATGGGTGTATTTAAATAATATGGTATACAAACATCGACCATTTAAAATGTTGAAATCTTACAAAATGTCATTCGAGATTGAATAGCTCAAATAACTCGGCAAATGTTGAAAATCGTGCATAAAGAACTGCGCAGAAAAACAATGTTATGTATGGAACCTAAAGGGGGACATGTAGATTTTAATTAGGTTTAAGTAGTCTACCTAATACTTGCTTTCTGTGTTTTATTGTGTTTCTTAGTGATATTTCGTAGCTTTAGTATTCTTAATACTGGTTAAGTTGTGGTTGTGACCATTTCAATAGTATGAAAATTACTTTTTTTATAAAATTGTTATTTGTTATTAAAGCAAATTCAAAACAAAATACTGGCTTAGTTTAGTTTAGATTAGAATAGAAGAATGCACCATCTAGAAGGAATTGAAAATTTTTGTTTTCTTAAGGTTTCCTATAGGTAATTAATTGCAACAAGGTCAATGGAAATTATTGTAAAGTTTTATTTTGTAAACCAAGCGAAAAAAAATTATATTTTTTAACTTCCAGAAAACAGACCAAAAAATAGATATTTTTCAAATGTCCTTAACACAGACGTAAAATCGGATTCTGAAAAACCTCTCTCTTCAAAACTTTTCGGTATTTTGTCATCTAACCCCACTTTTTTGCATATTTAAGGCAAATTCTTTAAATTTACCGCCATGACAGTAGTCAAGTGAGATATGTTAAAGTAATTTTTTTGTTATTGTGTATGCTGAATTGATCCCAAGTCAAATTTTTTTGAAATCTTCATAATAAATATTTTTCCGTTTGTTGCAGATTCTTTGCCAATCACTATATATATATATATATATATATATATATATATATATATATATATATATATATATATATATATACAGGGTTATTTTCTTAAAAATTGACAGGCTATATTTTTTATTACTGAAGATAGACGTTTACTTCCAAAAGCAAATTTTTAGGGCGTAATTTAACTAAGAAAATTTCATGAAAAAAATTACTCAAGCGTTGCCAGTTTTCGTAGTGTCTTCAAAAATAGCATTTTTTTAAATGGCAATATTGCATTTTGTTTGCAAAATAGTTATTATTATTACGCAGTAGTTTTTTTGTTCTATTGGTCTTAGTATGAATTTGCCTGTCACGTAAACTTGTAACCATGGTATCGTGGAACTGTCACAGCAAAAAAACTTCAAGATTTTATCATTTCATATTTTCCGAAGTAAGGTTTTTGTTCGGTTTATGCTTTCTCTTTACTACAAGGTGGATCGAAGAACTCTACAAGAGAGGATTGAATTATTTTTTCTACACATTAGAGGCTTGAGTTTGAGGGCAGCTTGCACTGAATTTCATTTCAATCATCCGGATAAACCACATAAATCCGCATAATTCGACAAATAAAATTGCGCAAGAGGTGGGTTGTTCCCAAACTAAAGTCTGGACGACATTGCACAGCCACAAATTTCAGCCCTATTAAATGATAGATGTCCAGGAATGGCACGATTACGACTGCGACAGAAAAATGGAATTTTGCCACCGGATTGTAGAAAAAAAAACAGCAGCAACCGGAGTTTGAAGAATAAACTTAGTTTAGTCATAAAGTGACTTTTTATTTGAGTGGAACCGTGAAAATGCAGAATTACGGGTACTGGTCTGATATCAATCTTTGCTGAGACGAAGGCAGAGGAACTCAAAATAATCCCAAACTTTATGTTTGGTGTGGAATTTATAATGATTAAGTGATAGGTCCGATTTTAATTGAGGGTAATTTAAATAGAGTAAGGTATTTAGATTTACTACAGAAAATAGAAACGTTTTTCGAGAACCTTGTATTGGATGAAAGACAATCATTTTATTTTCAACAAGATGTTGCTTCTCCGCATTTTACTATACCGGTGAGATATTACCTTAGTCAGTTGTTACCTAGACATTGAATAGAGAGGAGAAGACCGATTCAATGGCCCCAAGGTCTCCCGACCTCACCCCGCTAGATGTGTTTCTGTGGGGGCACTTAAAATGTAAGGTGTATGTTACTAAATCTACTTCCGTTGAAGAATTACAACTAGACATGCAACGAGAAGTTAGGACTATAACACCAGCCATTTTAAAAAATGTGCAGAAAAATTTTATGAAACATGTCCACTACTGTCGAGTACAACAGGGACGTCAGTTTGAAACTTTTATGTAAAATGATACGACACAGACCCGACACGACACGGACACAGACACGACACGGCACAGACACAGACACAGACACGACACAGACACAGACACAGACACAGACACAGACACAGACACAGAGACAGGTACAGACACAGGCACAAACACAGACACAGACACAGACACAGACACAGACACAGACACAGACACAGACACGGACACAGACACGGACACGGACACGGACACGGACACGGACACGGACACGGACACGGACACGGACACGGACACGGACACGGACACGGACACGGACACGGACACGGACACGGACACGGACACGGACACGGACACGGACACGGACACGGACACGGACACGGACACGGACAAAGACACGGACATAAACACATAGATTACAAATTATTTTAATCTGTATTTAAGTACGTGCATTAATTCCTTGAGTAAACATAAACAGAAACATAGCTAATTATTGTTATAAACTAATGTAGCTAGTTGTAACTAGATGTGAGGATTAAGTAACTAAATATACCAGTAGTTACTGTAGTTTTGCTTTAATTTTAAAATCTGGAGTGTGTGTCGAGTCCTGTAACAAAAAATACACACATAACCTACAATATTAGTAACACCTTTTCATTGGCATATTTATTGAAACGTGTTCGGTGTTATTATCTGTAATTGTGTTCTACGTGGGTGTATCTTGTTCTTTGCTCGCTTCAATTTTATGAGACTTATATTTTATAATAGTCAACATAGTTGCCTTAGTTGGTTATCGGTGATGGACAAATTTATTTAATAATTTTTGTATTTAAACTGTAACGATACTGAAAATCCCTGCAATGAATTTTCCTATCCTAGTAAATAATTCCTCCCAAAATTTATTTCTTATTTCCTTCCGCAACTGTAATATTGTCAATAAATGTTATCGGTTGCCCACTCCTTTCCCAGTCCATTTAAATCTCCCTATAATACCAAAGCGCCCACATTCCAACTTCATTTGCTTATTATTACTCTCATTATTATTCTTCTCCTCAGTCCTGCTATAACCCTATGAATATATTATCCTGAGTTACCTGGGTTTTAATAGTTATTAATATAACCTGTCTGTTCGATTAAATCCACACTACTGGATATCCTGTTTATTAATTCCGATGTTACGCTACCCAATTCATAGTCCTATCCCATCCACCCAAAATGTGATCGGAAGTGATCTTTTGCACGGTCTTCTTAGGGCTTAAGCCCCGGATAAATAATAACCTTTCGTGCAAACCATCGTCCCCTTAACAACCATAATTCACGGTTAGTCTTGGTACGGTCCTTTCGGAATTATAATACCACGAGGGTTGTACTAATAATAGCCCAGTGAAACTATTACCAGTGCCGGTGGTCAAAGCCCCAAAAATGGTAATAGATTTGCGAACAACATATCCTCATCCACCACCACCAAGTCCAGCCACCACTCCGATTATCACCACTCATTTCATCTTCCTTATTCATCCCGCTAGCTCCTGTTGCTGTGATTATAATAACCTGCCCGTAAACACAAAACCATCATCTACACCACCATCTAAAGTTCATTCTATTGATCCCCATAATTCTAGTTCACAGCACCAAAGTTCACCTGATCATACTGTTTATTAAACCGACCTGGTCAGTCACAAACCATTACTCATTATTCACCGAATTGCACATTCATCTGACATAATTAGTGCCAACGCCCTGTATTAACATCTCAGTCTTTCATATTCACGTAATTATAGTTAGTATTTTTCATTGTACGAAATCAATTTGTGAATAACAATATTTTACTTTACTTTAATTTATACAACCGTAAAACCCTTTTAATTATCGGAGTGGTAGCCATAATTTTCTTAATCAATTCTATCCCTTTCATACCATTCTAAACACGTGTACTTTAATTCAGACAGAATCAAAACATCCAAGGAGTACTCGCCTGAAAACAGTTCTATGTAATCCTATATCCCATTTCACACAAAAGATCACTGCACCTCGTTTATCAATCACCTAAATTAGTGACTTATTCCCGCAATAAGCAAATTTGAGGTTAAATATGCATAATCCTATCTAATTACAGTACACGGCACCGGCCCAAGAGAGGGAGCTTGTACTATAAGATCCAGGGTACTCCTCCTATAGGCGTAGAGCCAGTATTTTGAAGTCGCCCCCAGGAATAACATTTGTTATTTTTAATGAATTAACCAGAAAACTTGTAGTTGTGGTGAACAACCTTACATTATTATTTAGTTGTTTTATCCATGCGTGTTTTATTTTATGTTCATAAATCGTTAAACTGAAGTTCTTTTCAATTCATCAGATAGGCCACACACCGTACACCAACGTAGCACACATTGTGAACCCACCCTGAGAGTCAAAAGAAGGACAAATAACTAAAATATACATTTGTAGAGCTGAAGTAGTTTACAAAATAACATAAATGCTTCAGAAAGAATCGATCTAGCCACTACACCATATTAATCATTCGATTTACAAATAAATTAATTGAAATTGTTTTTCTTAATGTGCTACGACTGATTAAAAAGCCGAAAAGGTAACAGTTATGTAAATGCGAGTACACTTAAAGATGGAAATTTTATAAACGCGTTAAGATTGTTCCCTGACGCGTTTTTGGCTTTTAGAATGATAGGTCACGATTTTAATTAAACTTCTTTTAGGTGAAACAGAAAAAAAGCAGGGACGCGTATTTTATCCTACGATAAAATTGCTTAAACAAACAAAATAATGGACGAGATGATTTTCTAAACCTACCCGTAAGTTTAAGTTAGATTAGAAATAACCAGTTTGGATTGCTGAAATTTATTCAATCACATTTTAAGTTTAAGTTTAAGTTTTTTTATATATCCCTTATAGAAGGTAAGAGATTATCAATTTACGGTGCCTGTTCTTGTAAAAGCTTTCAAGATGTGTATTTGTAGTAGATGTAGCACTTTGAACAGCTACAATCGCAATATAGAAAAGTGTAAAAAGAAATTTTTTTAAGGCAAATGGACCGATGGGTTCAATGTAACTGCGGAAACAATAAATTTGTACTCTACTACAATACTTGCGGAAAGCTTTAAACCTGACGCATTCTACAAGGGCGTATTAAAGTAAAATAAGGTTGTAGATATTTCAAATAGTGTAGGATATATTTTAATGTTAATCACCCCGTCGAAATCTGCCTAAAGTTCTGACAATTTTTCAATAGCTTCTAAAATAACAGCAAAGATGAAGAAAAAAATGTTTCCTATATTTTACGAAAACTAACGAAATTCTTTGAGTGTTTTTAATAGTTTGTAAGCTATTAATCTTATTTGTGCCGATCTTGTAATAAATTTGATTTGATTTGTTCTATTTTCAAAAAAATAACGAAAAAAGTTGTAAAGGAGCTCATCTGAGATTATTTCGAAAAAAATTAAAATAACAATAATGACACGCTTGAGATATGTTATGCGTTACATAAAATTTGTGTTAAACTTTTGTGTAGATTCCAAAAATTTCATAACTATTGAGACATTCTATTTAAAATAATGATGTCATCTTTTTCGTGTATTGCCAAAAATTGCATAAAAATAAAAATATTTGAGATGAAACGAACTTTTCAGCTAAACGACAGTTTTCAGAAAACTAGTCCCAGTAGTTCCTCGGATAAATAACACTGCTTATTGTAAAACCATGGCACACAAAATTAAAAATTGAAGTAACCTTCCAAAATACCTGCAAGGCAACCTATTTCTATAAGTTTGACACAATAATTGGACTCTTATAATTCATTTATTTAGTCAGTTATACAAACCACAAAACAAATATTTTTAAAACAACTTATCTTAAAGTTATATTTCTCTTATTTAAATATTTTCACCTAACAAGACTTTGCCAAACTATCTTTAAACAAAACAAAACAAATTTAGAGGTATGGGAGAATAGGGATAACAAAGTTGAGGGCGCCAATGACGATTCTAAAAAATTATATGTCTCAAGTTTGGTTGTGTCACATGTACAGTCTCGATATTACTAGGACTCCAGCAATGTTAAAAGAAATAGACAAGCTAGTAAGAAAGTATGTCAAATAGTCCTAAAATGACAGCAAATGGAGTTTATGCAAACAAACTTGAGAGATAGTGGGCTAGGAATTACTTTCGTTGCTAAATTAATTTCCCATACGCTTTAGAGGAGAATAAAGACCTTAAGGAACTTAAAATAACAAATATTATCAACCGGGCACCAAAACATAAATAGACAGACATCTTGGGAAAGTCTATAAGAAGGAAGGTATGAAACAATTTCTTGAGTCTATGTGATCATCCCATTGGATGAATAACTCACCTGAAGGCCAATAATTCGCCAATAATAAACAGACAACAAGTTCTGTAACTCTATCCGAGGTCCTGAAAAAGAGAAACGATTTAGAAGAATCAAACATGTGGGAAAATAGTGGCATTGCAAACAAACTAGATATAATTACGACCACGGAGGAGAGAGAAGGGGGACTTTGAGAGAATCTAGAGCGATGGCTGAAATGGGTGAAAGCACAATCAAAAATATTACTCAACGCAACCATTCATGATGAAAACCATACGACGCAATAGTCTTCCAGTAGCTTACTAGTTGAGTTGATCGATTTCTTTCCACTGTTTTTGCTGTAGTTGACGAAGGAGAACCTAAACACACACTGGTAATACCACATGTTCCAGGTACCTCAGACGAAATACGAAGGATAGACAGCAAATACAAGACACGCATTACCTCAAATAGACCAGAATATTCAGCTGAATACTCTCCATCCGTATTATATTTTCAATACTGAAAGTTACCAATTGTTAATTTTTTCTTTGTTAAAC